>CM056171.1:54534480-54834480 GCA_029691765.1 Entomobrya proxima | reverse complement strand
GTATTTCGTTTCAGGTTCCATATAAACTTGAATTCAGCAAATTCACACAATGCACCCTACAAATTATTCAAAGCATAATAGAAGGCTTGATTACAGTTAGCAAGAATATAGCGGTTAATAATTATGTTGTAGAAAAATACAAAATTTTATTCATCTACATTTATATATAGCCTGGTGAAATTATTAGATCTGATTTAAATTACTCTCTACTAGTAATGAACCAGCAAAATCTATACCGTGTCCCGTGCTTATTGCTAGGTTTAGCGGTTAAGCCCGTGCAACTTTATACATATTTTAATATATCCCATTAGTTACACTTGTCATAACAACAATCAGTCATAAATATAATACCTTAACAAAGCAAAGATTTATTTAACAAAGCATTGCTTTAACTCTTTTAGCATTCTTAAAGTCATTTAGCGAATTAAAACTTGTGGAGGTACAAGCTTTGTAGCCAAAGCAAATGGAACTAAGCCGTATTGAAAATTGAAACTTATTGTAGCTTTAAATAAGTCTGTGGAAAAATGCATCACCAATGTCATTTGCATTTTTCTCAACAGATATTTGTATCTGCTAGTGCAAAACAGCAAAAGTTGGTTCTACTGCTTTTCAGTATGTTTTCATTGTGTTTGTTCATTTCTAGCCACATTAAAGAGAGTCTTTTAAACACTAAGTTTCAGTATTTTATTATCGATTAAAAATTTAAGTAAATATGAGTGATGAAGTTTAATTGATTTTAACACAAAGAAACTGCATTAACAAATATTTCGGAAAAAATAAAGCGTCGCTTTTGTACATGGATCTAGAAACATATTAAGCTTGATTTTTCAAGCCAATGACAGCCTTTAATAATTCTAAACTCTTCCATCTATAAAATACAGGCAGTTCTATAATCCACTTAGCAAAGAAATATTCCAAGCTCAAGCATCATGAATAATTATTCATTTATTCACTTAAGTAATTTTCAATACTACAAACCCAACCACCGTTTTCTAGAACCACCGACCCAAAAATACAATTTTTCAAAAATAATGGGAGTTCTAGTTGCACCAGTAAAAGCATAAATGTTTTGCCATAAAACTACCGATTTTGAAAAACCGGATAATCAAATTTCGTGTAAACGCCAATGTTTGCACGCCAGAGAAACTGTAGCTTTAGCTTCTCCAAAATTGTGACAGTTTCAAGAAAGCACACAAAAGACTACAAGTCCATTTCAAGTTGACAACATCTTATCTTGTACTTGTACTTGTCATAATTTTTCGCATACTTTAACGAATTTTTAACTGACTCAACTAGGAATGGCACGCAAATAACCGCGATTCCAAAACGATTTACCCGCTCAGAAATCGACAAATCAGAGTTTTCGCTTTCCACAGAATTTCACCTGTAAAACATATTTACAGCATTACTAGGAACTTGTAAATGCTACGTGTTTGGGTAATAAACTGAAAAACGAAATCAAAATTTGTTATCAGGTTTCTAGTTATGAAAACAAACAAGATTTTAATGTTTAATGTTTGTTTGATTTTATTTAGTACCACAAAGATATTCCTTTATAAAATGTTTGCAAGAAATTTTTCATTTTTCTAAATCATTTGCAATTTTCAACTGGCCAAGACCAAAGCAAGCTTCTCAGGATCAGTCACGATTTTTTCCTGAATTCTTTCAGCAGTAGACTCAGCCAAGTTTTTTATCAGTCATATATGTCGTAAAAATGTACACACAGTGCAAATTTAACACTATAATTAGTAACTGTGTCATATGTTTACACTGATATGTACCAGCAATAAAAAATTTTATATGTCACGCGGGCCGGACCCGACCTTGTTTAGCTACTGGAAGGACCACTCACAAGATGTGAGACCCCAAATGCAACTTAATGCTGGGTCAAACTATCCCAGATGATGGAAATAAATAGCAAACGATTCCAAATTAATAAAAGGAACTTCAACTTTATTATTTCCTAAAAATAGACAAGTAACGGTTGCTTTGTTAAATGTCTCTTAGTCCGAAGACAGACTTTCTTCTTTTTCTTGGCTCAACCACAGGGTAATGTTTCTGGGTATGATGCCTCAAGAGGACTTGTGATTATTGACAATTTTCATTCCCTTTTTATACTGAAACTGGCTACTCTGGGTTCGAACTCAGAAAGTTACAAAATGGCAATAAACAAAGAAACGTTTCATGATGAACTTTTCATGAAGCGATAAATTAAACCATTTCCGGTTTCATAGAAAGATTACCATTTTCCACACAAAGAAATACAAAGGAAAATATGAACGTTTGACAAAGTTCAACTTTTATGTTGGATCGAACCTGACCTTTTCACCGGAAGTAGCCATTATAAATTACAAAGTTCATAATATTGGACTGTAACAATGATCATCTTAGCAATAAAAATACAGAACGTGAACAAAGCAACAACGAATTACAGGTTTGAAAAACGTTCAGTTAACAAAGGAAATGAAAAATTTATAATAATATCCAGAAATTCCATTTCCTGTCATTTCGAATCCAAAATCCCCGGAACAGTCATCCTCTTCATCATCACACCATTCATCCTCCATTCCAGTTGATGTGCACTCATCAGTTTCAGTCACTTCTCTTTAGTGCATTTCCAGGACCTCCTCCTCGGAATTTGTAGTTCCTGAAGAAGGTGGAGGTAGCTAAGGACGGACAGACGGAGTCCAAAATTTCTGCAATTTCGAGTGGCATTCATTTTGTCGTTTGGTAGAGGTGGAGGTAAATAGTTTTATGGTTAGATGGAACAATTTCCTCAATGATGGCGGGATATAATTGATCTTTCTTGAATCATTAGTCATCTGTTGCCAGTACATTTGAATTGAATTTAATAATTAATTGGCTTAATCTTTAATTCATCTAAGTTACCAACCTTGCGGAATATCTAAACAAATATTTTAATAGATTAAAACTGACTGCAAAATGCTTAGCTAGTGAAGAAATTGAAAACCTGAGAAATAAGCATATCAATGTTAGTTTAACCCAATTAACAATTTACAGAGTAGCGATTAAAGCTGTTGGTTAGCCAAAATTAAAATAAACGCCAGAAACTTGTTTGAATAAAACAAATTTTTTGTTATATAAACCAACAACTCGTCACCTGCAACTTTTCAATTCAAATTAGTCGAAATATTATCAATTGGCATGTAATATCTCGCCCCCAAGAAAATTTGCATTTCTAACCTTATTTTTTGTTGTTTTATCCAACCCCACCCCGGATATAAGAGTATTCATTTTTCCGTAGATGATTTAAAATCATTGATTTTCCAGGAATATATCTTCATTTAGCGATGAATCACTACATTTCGAATTGGTGTATTTACCTATGTAAAATTCAGTGACCGAATTTAGTCGGGATTCAGCCAGACATGCAACTGAAAGCCACAATTTTTCTTATAGTCTCTACACCAATTCCGGCTTGAACACCGTCCTCGACGGCTGTTTTTGTGACGCCAAATAAATTGAAAATCCTTCATTAAGCCTTCATTTTTGTCGCGATTCGAAAACGCTTCGTTTTTTGGCGAAGCAGATGGAGTTATTGGATAAGTAGATTGCTTGTTGTGGTGTAAAAAACTTTATTAATAACAAATAAAAATGGTATGAAAATGGTCAAAGTATATATTTAACATGCTTTGCAATATTGCAATTAAAGTTAAATTGAATTGAATTTTCAATTCATTTTTTCTCATTTCGCCAAGTTCCAATGAAATGGTATGGGTAACTTGATGGAAATACGCAAATATGTTTGGTCAATGTGGTAATTTGCCTAGGAAGAGAGAGCTGGGTCTTTTGGTGTATCTGTAAACTTTGCTTTCCGCGTTGGAGAAAACTTTCACGCCTGAATGGTATTTTTGGGTCCCCAACAGCATAATAAAATTCTTTACGGAAGGTTGGTCAATGGGATTGTGACCAGGAGCGGGGTTAGGAGACTTGAGGAGATGTGAAGGAGGTGACAACTGGTGACGATAAAGAGAAAGATGCATTCTAAAGAAATAGAAATTGGAGGAGACTTTTCAGGTGACTGGGAAAATAAAAAGGTGGGGAAAATTGAAAATGGAGGTGAAGGCAAAGAGGGAGATGAAGGTGGAGGAGGTGACCAAGAATTCTTAATTTTTTCATCTTTAATTAGCTACATTAAGTTACAAACCCTCCGGAATATATCAAAAAGTTAATTAACAAAAAGAACTGCAAGACGTTTGAGATTGAACTTAGAGAGAAAAAACAATTTGGTTGACTCCAGGTGTACCACTAATAGTTTGAAAGGCTTTTTTAAAATGGAATTGAACTAGTTAAATGAAAGTAAATCCCGGTTTGCTAGGTAAAATCGGAAATGATTTTTGATGCACGTAGAAACGACATATTTGTGATGTGTCAGCGATGTTCAGTTTGTTTTCGGAGGTGCTGGTAGTTATTATGTTGATAGATTCAGCGGGCTCTTGGTTGTCTGGATTTTTGGGATTTTTTTCTGGAATTTTTTGGGATTTTTTTCTGGAATTTTTTGGGATTTTTTTCTGGAATTTTTTGGGATTTTTTTCTGGAATTTTTTGGGATTTTTTTCTGGAATTTTTTGGGATTTTTTTCTGGAATTTTTTGGGATTTTTTACTGGAATTTTTTGGGATTTTTTTCTGGAAATTTTTGGGATTTTTTTCTGGATTTTTTTGGGATTTTTTTCTGGAATTTTTTGGGATTTTTTTCTGGAATTTTTGTAGAATTTTTTGGGAATTTTTTGGGTTTTTTTCTGGATTTTGTATGGAATTTTTATCCCATTGCCACCTTTTTTCTTTAAGAATAACGAGGCCCTTACAACAAACACTGAATGATTTACTCAAATTACTTAATCGATTTGGTTAAATACCTCATTCATCATCATTTGTTAATTGATCAAACTGGCCAAATAATTTGCTAATTCACCCCTACTAAAAACCAGATGCTCCCAAATCGTTGGATTTTGTTTGAGTCATTTAAACTGGTTATGGTTTTTCTAATTTAAGATTCTAGCATTTAAAAAAATAAAACTTGTTTTGTAAGTGTTCTAGAATATTCTTCAGGTTTCGAGCAATTTTTGAAACGACAGGATGTTTTCAAAGATCTGTGCTTTACCCGAACAATTAACTTGTCGGAATGTACAAAAATTGTAGAAATCTCTTTCATGAAACTCATTACAAATAAAATAAAATCACTACTTAATGAAATCGGTATACCGTTTAGTTGCAATGAGACGGGCTTGGACAGTGGGATCACGTCAGGCCTTAAAATAGTTTTCACACTTTTATACCATGCTTCAGCAACATTTGGTTTGTTTGTGGAGGCGAAAAAGCACATTTGTTCAATAAATAAAACGGGCAAAGTTTGCAAAACTTATTATTTAAAATACTTCTATTTGTAGCGTTTATGAATACGGATTAACTAGTTTCCGAATGAAGTACTTAACATAATTGAAGAAAGAATGAAAATGAGATAGAATGCGTGGTTTTGGTAACGAAACAGGCAGCTTGTCAAGTGTTCTAACGGATGCCCTTCGTAATTTCTCCAGCCTATAACCATAGGGAGAAATGAGGTAGCAATAAAGAACAAGTCAGCAGTAATTTGGTGAATGGAATACCTCATAAGTAGCATTCAGGGTTTAAAATCCTAAAATCAATCAAAGCAGCTATCTAGCAAAGTTCCGCTAAATCCACCCAAACCCAAATAAATCATCCCCCCATTCCCAAAAACTGTGTAATTCGCAATAAAGCAAATTTACAGCTGTTTCCAACAAAATTGCATGTTTTCTGACAATTAACTAGTTTAAACCAATGACATGACATAAATTCTCATTCGGACTTTTTTGATACAGCTGCACTCCAATTTTTGTAATATAACTTTTAAAGCACTTTCTTCGTTTAAGTAGATGGGTGGTAAATTCGGTTGTATTGATTCACTTAGAAATAAATATCAAAGAACCACATAATAGTAAACTAGGAAATATTTATGGGAAACCCGTATGGTGTACGCTACGTCAACTCCCGACAAAAAACGAAGTCATCATATTCGTATTTTATGGACTTGTCTATATATTTAGCGCTGTAAAAATGCAATCACGATAAATTAAAAAATTTGGCTATCTTGGAATAAACATATGGGAGTAGAAGAACAATTTAAAACATTAAAAACATCAAAAAGTTAATTATTTTTTTAATTGCCCATTTAACTTTAACTGCGATTATTAACTTTCCGCCACCAATGCTAAACCAAATTTTAGCGGTTTTTGGTATTTTGGATGCCACCAATCTTAATGGCGTTCCTATTTCGTTTAGCATTGGTGGCGGAAAGTTAATAATCGCAGTTAAAGTTAACAGGGCAATTAAAAAAATAATTAACTTTTTAATGTTTTTAATGTCTTAAATTGTCCTTCTACTCCCATATGTTTATTCCAAGATAGCCAAATTTTTTAATAAATCGCAATTGTATTTTTACAGCGCTAAATGTTCATACACATTTAAACTTAAAACGTCCATAACTTCCTTACGTTAGCTTTATTTAACTTGAATTTTTTTGTGTTACTATAAGATTAACACTAGCTATCGACCAAAATACAAATAATTTCGTTTTTCGTAACTTCGAAATATGGCTGTCGGGAGTTGGCGTAGCCTTGGCCTATTCTAAAAACTGCTGGAAGAACGTCAGTAATGTAGCACAAATTTTGATGAGTTCGATATATAATGTTTCAATATTTACTCACGATTTCTGTATTCTTAACTATGAGAGCACAACGGACATCTCTAATCTCAAGCTGGTCTCTCCTAAGCTTCAAAATTGTTTGAAGGTGAATTTTCCTGCGACATTGTTGATCGTTAAATATTTCTGTTTTTCGATAAAGAGTCAATTATTGGAAAATACTTCTTAATGCGGATTTATAAAAATAATTACTGGATGCAAAGGGCTGTATTGTATACCAGTGAAACATTATACAAAATTGTTATTCCAAATAAATTATTTATGAAACTTTAAAATATATTATTATTTTCAAATTTAGTTGGGTTTATCATTTTATGATAGCGTTTGTACTTATTTGTTAGTGAATATTCCAAAACCATAATACCTCAGTCCCCAATCTAAACTGCGTAATTTAGTAAAATTCCCAAACTACCCGACAGGAAGACCAGTTCCGAAATACGGATGCATATGTAACAAGCTCCTTGATGCTGGCGATGAACTAAATGCATATTTTTACTAATTATGACCGAACGTAGCAATATTTACAGTAGTGGGGTGGGAAATAGTTGCGCCACTAGCACCGGAAGTGATGAAAGTGACGGTGAAAGTCGTTAGGCTAGACTCAGAGTTTGATTTATTTTTTTAGTTTTAGTTCAGAGTTTTAGACTCAGATTTATTGGTGCGCAGAAGGGGATTGGATGGGTTCAGGAACAGAGCCAAAGGAAGACTAGCACACCCACGGCCACCTGACCCGAACAGAGACAGCGTTGGGAAATTATAATAACTTGAAGGTGTCAAGGTGGTAGAGCAATGGTCCGGGGTAATTCTAGAGGAGGTGGGGAGAAAAGGAGGACGCAGGGATTTTGGAAGGATCGTAAAGGAGTGCCAGTCGGAGGAGAACTAGGCGGAGGGAAAGAGGCAGATCAGATATGTTGCTGAAGGATGATGGTGACAAGGGGCCTACAAGAGCTGAGGTCCGGAGTCAGAGTGTGGAGGATGAGGATTCCTGAATCAGGATTAGACCGCAAAATCCATATAGACTCTTCAGAAAATGATTGGAGGGATGATATGAGTAGTACGGAGGATCTGTTGAGTGAAGGGGAGGAGGTGAAAATTACTGTCATGGAGTACATTAAACTTAGGTTTTGTTATGCCTGTCTCCACCGCCTTTACGCCATACTACGGGCACATTTTCCCAATGGCCCAGAAATATAAATGACGACTCCCTAAGTATATTTGATTCACCAAAATCAACAAAGTTTGGCGATTTTGTGAAATTGAAAAACGCTTAGTTTTTTGTGCAGTTGATGGTAGCTTTAATTGCAAGATAGATGTGTTAAGCAGTTTACTTTCTGGGGTTCTTCAATTTATTTATAAAATAGTAGAAGCGACTAGAACTTATTTTGCTTGGGTTCACACCCTCCTCGCTTTTAGCTAGATATTTGCTTATTGCTTATTTTCACTTGCCGCTTCCTTATAAAACTGGATGAATATTCATGCAGACCACCTATGTATTTCAACAAAAATCTGTCACTGCAAAACTACTGTTACTGGTAAAACTAAATTTTGCATTCGCGGATGACGAGGGATTGTAAATGGGCCATATAAAAAAGCTGCATGAATTTTGTTGTTTAGTTCAGCATTCTCTGCCAATGCAATAGTAGCAATTTGTCCTCCAAGCGAGTGTCCTATCATAAACACTTTTTCTGTTTTGGTTTCACGTATCATTATATCAACATAATGTTAAGCCAAAAAATGGCTAAAGTATTTAAAAGAGTTGGTGAAAAGATTGAACAAGCCAAACAAGGCTGCTCAATAATGAAAGTAAGTCTGAGAAGCAAGAGTTCCCAAAGAATGTTGAATTTATTAAACTGACCTGGCGCTTATATACGCTTTCAGTCAGTTACAAAGCATTAAAAGTATAACACGGATTAATTGATTGATACAAATTATGACAGAGTATTACATGTTATTTAAAACTAATTACAAATGTCACATGCATCCAATGTCATGTAACAAGTTGAAAGAAAAAGAAAGAGTAAAGGTTGTAAATAAAATAAAACTACGTGTTTCACACATGAATGGTGTGATTTGTAAAAAGTGTTATCTTAAAAACATAAAAGTTCATTTACACTTTACACTAAAAGTTACCTAACTAAACAACTAACAGAAGCAGTAGTAGCACGGTCAGTGTGATAAAATTGGATCAGCGCTGACGCGCTCATCGCTTTACTCAAAAGAAAACTATTCATAGCTATTCATGTTCAATCTATCTTAATTAGTTTGTTTTCTACGCTCGTTTCATTCATTCCAGTCCAAAATGCACATTATCTAGGGCATGGCTTAAAACTACGTAATTCACAAAGAAAAATGAATGGAAGTCATTTAGAAGGAATTTTAAGTAAACTAAACAATGGGATAACAATGGAACTTTAACAATAAAATGTGTGGGGAAAACGGGGGCTAACAATATAGAGGAACATCAATGATGGCTATTTCGTGAAAACTGAAATCCCAGTATTTAAAATCGGATTTAGGGTTGAGATTAGTATGTTTTTGAGAATAATCCGTGCCTCGAAAGTTGGCTAGCCAAACTTCAAATCCGGCATCTGCTGGTACAAATGCTGTGTAATGGAATAGTAAAACGTTATGTTTTTACACACCAGCGCTAATATCAGTCAATTTATAAGATGCTAAAATGTACATGTTGTTATACGCAAGCTTTTGTCGCGAAGAAGAAACCATTGTTCGCTGGAAGCCGACAATCCATGCAACAGAAGCACGGAAGGTTTCCCTTTTCTGGGTAGTGATCTGGAACTGCCCATTATGCGAAATATTGTTTGATAATAGCCGTCAATTGAAGTAATGTTGTTGTATATTTTGAAATTGTAACCGTGGTTTGCAATTACTTGATCCTGTAGTGACATAATCTGTTAATTAGGATTTAATCACAAAATTATTTTATGGTGCTTTGTTTGCTTACTGCTCGAAATGCGTATTCAGCTCTATCTTCAAGTTTACCGAATTTGGAAAATTCCTGAAAACACTGGACAACTTGGCTTGTGTTAAAACCAAGATTAAAATACGATTTTGTATTGCTTGGTTTGCAGAACTTGGAACTTGATGATATATCACCATTGATTTAAGGATTGTAATCTTGTTGATTTAAACAATTAACGAGTTCACAAATCAACAACGTGAGCAGAAAAATCGAAGCCCTCTTCCTTATTTTTAATGTTCCCATTTAAAACGCAAAATTTAAAATGCTCAAATTTTATTTTAGTATTTTGGTGTGCCGAAATCTTATTGAGTTTGCATTTTGAGTGCTAAAGCCATTTCCTCTAGATACTGAAGCTTGTAGAAAAATACATGCTATTTCTGGCACTGTACGTGTACATCTGTTATGATTCTTTTCTGTTTTCGGACTAGTTCTGAATAACCTTTCAAAGCATATCTTTGCACGTGGAACACGTGGAAGGTTTCACACGAAAATGCTAATACATTGAACATTGTGTAGGAACCGTTTGGGGTATATTTTTGCATGAACTGCTATGCCTTTTATTTTGAACCGGTATATTGGGATCGTATGCATTATTAAATATGTTTAAAAATGAAATCCGCTTGGCACGATTGCTTGGAATTTCCATTTCAAATTTGTGCCCTTTATGTTCCTACTTTGCTTTAGATTACATTTGCGCTTGGTCTTTTAAATCACAACTATGATACAGATGTGGTTGTATGTACGTACATTTTGATACTTTGGGGTTATCGGCTAGACAACACGACGTGAGAATAAGAAATTCCCAGAAGTCGTCTATACGATTTAATCATGAAATTTCTCAATTAAGCAATTTGAAGAATCCACACTAAAAGTTTTCCCACGTTTAGTCATTTATCAATACTAGTGTGTAAATGTGATGTGAAGTTTTTCTATCCCCAACAATTTAACAAAGAGCACCAGGAGCGAGTGTTGGAGTAATTTGCTAGTAAAATCACAAATCACAACGTTAAAAAGCATTAAAATGACATTTGAGCCGAAAATGTAAAAGAACCACAATAGAAAGTTTCGCGTAATTTTACGCATAAAGAATTGTGATTACTAGCACGCCGCTTTGTAAATTATGGATGCGTATCTGACTCGCTATACGAATAGATCGGATGTCTCCAGAAACCTGATACATCTCTTTTACACAAATGTTTAGACACACATCATGTAACATGTACATTCATTCCATTTATTTTTCTGTGCAGCTTCTGTTGTTAATTTAAATTAAATCCCGAAACGTGCTAGAATCTGCGGCCGGAACAGTCTTGGGCAATGTGCGACTCAGAGTTACTAGTACAAGAAAACAAAAAAAATTTCCTAGTTTTTGTGGCGAGAAAAGCCACCAGAATTTGGAAATTTTATAAAAAGGAACTTTATAAACAGAAAAATTTCCCAGTTGTTGTGGCCAGAAGGGCCACCAAAATTGGAAATTTTTAAAAGGGAACTTTGGAAACAGGAAGTGTCCGTATTCCTAGCGTATTGAAGACGCCAGAAATCTCGGTGAGGTGCCCTCCAAAATGTTAAGCCAAAAAATGGCTAAAGTATTTAAAAGAGTTGGTGAAAAGATTGAACAAGCCAAACAAGGCTGCTCAATAATGAAAGTAAGTCTGAGAAGCAAGAGTTCCCAAAGAATGTTGAATTTATTAAACTGACCTGGCGCTTATATACGCTTTCAGTCAGTTACAAAGCATTAAAAGTATAACACGGATTAATTGATTGATACAAATTATGACAGAGTATTACATGTTATTTAAAACTAATTACAAATGTCACATGCATCCAATGTCATGTAACAAGTTGAAAGAAAAAGAAAGAGTAAAGGTTGTAAATAAAATAAAACTACGTGTTTCACACATGAATGGTGTGATTTGTAAAAAGTGTTATCTTAAAAACATAAAAGTTCATTTACACTTTACACTAAAAGTTACCTAACTAAACAACTAACAGAAGCAGTAGTAGCACGGTCAGTGTGATATAATTGGATCAGCGCTGACGCGCTCATCGCTTTACTCAAAAGAAAACTATTCATAGCTATTCATGTTCAATCTATCTTAATTAGTTTGTTTTCTACGCTCGTTTCATTCATTCCAGTCCAAAATGCACATTATCTAGGGCATGGCTTAAAACTACGTAATTCACAAAGAAAAATGAATGGAAGTCATTTAGAAGGAATTTTAAGTAAACTAAACAATGGGATAACAATGGAACTTTAACAATAAAATGTGTGGGGAAAACGGGGGCTAACAATCCCCTATCAGAAGTCGTTTAATCCCCTGATTAAACCTAAAGTTTTACGTAAATTGAATAAGTATAGGGATTTACAATGTAACTTAAGTAAAGAAAATTGAAATAAAAGTGTTGCTTAAATCGATATGTCTTAAAATTGAATATTTTTTTTTGTAGCTTTTATATTTTGTTTGATTTTTGAACCCGGGAACTGCTTATTTAGATAGTAGTTGACTTGTCTTGTTTCATGGGAGTAGGAGATTTTCCGGAGGTGGTTGAGGAAGAGCCGGCCCGAATGTCTTCGTAAGGTGGTTCGGGTCGCTCGAAGGGGACATACAATCGGCCACATGCCACATGCCACCGCATTGGAACCGTAACTAGTTCGTATATTTTATATCTCCCTTTTGGGATAACGGGCACATCGACGCGCACTACAATGCGTTCGTCGGAGATTTTACAAGATACTAGATCAACTAGGTAGTAGTCATCAATATTTTCAAGCCCAATGGAGAGCTGAAAATCTAGTTTTTCTAGTTTCTTGGCAAGGGAAACTAATGACCATTTTAAAGATTCTCGAGGCACTAGGGTAAGACTTAATTTCTTAGCCCTACAACTATTAACAATCTCGAAATGCCTCATAGTATTGATTTGCCAAAGTGAATGTTGAGCTAACTGGGCTATAAAAACAGAGTTGTGGACAATCAGATCCTCCACATAAGAGAAATTATTTGCTATGTCTCTATTATTTCTAGCGTCAAGTTCATTCATGGTAGCAATAACTTTTTGAAACTGTCGAAGAGTATGATTGGTAAAGTCGGCAAGTTCTTCGACTTCGTGATGCACATTAACTAAGTCTTTATGGTCACGTATAACAGAGTTCTTGACTTTATCCATGAAGTCAGAAACTGCCTCGTCGTTTGTAAACAACGAAGTTAAGTCATTTTTCGAGATGACGCCACAACAGAAAGATAGAGCGTCACCTATGTAATCACTAACGGAACGTTTTCGTATGTGATTAGAGAATGAAAAGTCTAAATCCAAATTAAAACCGGATTTTTTTAGCATCTTAACCGTCATGTTTGTTGGGTCTGTAAAAGTATTTACGTTGGGGAGACGGATAGATTTGTCAGTGTCTATGAGCACTTGTTCTATGCTGGATAATTGTTCGGTGATAAAACCGTAAACTTTACACATAAAATCAGCGTTGTCCTTGCATGAATTTGCTAGGACCGCTGTAGCATGATGAATTTGGTAAGATTTGACTGGTTTTATAAAAAACTGCGGTATTTTGGCTGAGTAGGGTGCGAGTCCTGGTAACTCCTTCACATATGCGCCAGTAATAACCTGGGTTTCCACACCATCTTGAGCCAGGCACTGGGTCACACAGAACACTATAACGGTCAGTACGTATGTCTATAAAACAGAAAAATGAAAGAAAAGATACCATGTTAGTAGGTCAAATAAACAAAAACAAAACTTTTCACATGGAAGGGCGAGTTGGGTCATATCCAACTACTGCATTTAAAGGTGCATTGATTTGATTACTCATTTCTGAGAGTAAATATAGGTTTAACCAAAAAGGGTTGGTTTGAGCATTATAAAATTCGGATGTCGTTGGACAAAGAAAAGGTGTGTCCCCAATCGCTGGGGTAACTGGTAAAGACATTGCTTCGGTGCTTTGGTAGAATGTCATTGTTTCTGTAGCAGGCGCTGTAGTAGGCACAGGTATATTTTGAGATAATGTCGTTGCTGTGACAGGTGCAGATAGGTTTTGTGACAATGCCATTTCTTTTGCAAGCTTATACTTTTCTTTTGCTAGCTGTGCTGACCTGATGACTTTACGTCTGTTTAAGACAACTTGAGTACGCTTGATAAATTCTTCTTCATTTTTAAACCCGGACTTATTGCAACGCTTCGCAGGTTTTTTTGTGTTCCTGTGCTTCTTTTTCGGAAGAATGTCGGGTTGTTGCGGAATGATGTTGGTTAGTTCGTAGTTATCGATGTCGGAAAACTTTTCTTTGTCAGAGAATATGGGTTTCCCGTTGATATCTTTAAGACGTGAGGCAAAATTATTTACCACAGCTTTGTCATCAATAAAATCTTTTGCAGAAACTTGGTTCTTTGTCTCAGCACGAGGATGTTTGCTTCGTGCAGTTTTTAACTTGGCATAATAAGCCTTTGTTTCTGGTGTCTTTGGCTTATCATCGGGATCAGTACGAAGGTATCTGAAGGTTTCATCTTCTTCGTCAGATAAGTCACATTGTGTAGATGTGGATGCCGAAGAGCTTTGATTGTTTTGAGGCTTTTTAAGTTTTGAGCGTACAATGATGTTTGGTAGTAACCAAGTTTTAGTATTCTTGTCATAGACGGTTTCCTTTCTCGGGTACTTCCCGTCAGTCGTATCGTAAAGAATTTTGGTAATTTGATGGACATTTTTCTTTTTGCGACTTTGTTCAGTGACAGCGTCATATGTCACATTGATTTGAAGATTTCTTGTTTTGTCAGTGGTTTTGCTATACTCCTTGGAGTAATCATCAATCGTGACGTGTTGTGGTTGATTGATGCTTTTTTGTTTGAGACGGGAAAATGCGGCGTTTGGTTTGAAAAAGCTGATTTCGTTAAAGTTAACCTTTGGTGGAACTTTGCAAACAACACCATGCTCGCTGCACAACCGATGATATATGGTTTCGGATGGGTCATCTTCGTTATAACGAAGTGACTTGATATATATAACGCAGCGATCACAGCTCGGCATGTGACCCAATAGTCTTGGAGCGCCGGCTGGGACAAGCTTGACGTTAGAATAATCTCTAGTTGCGTCAAGAACATGGGTTGGTTTTGTAGCTTGTACCTGTGCATGGAAAGCTTTAAAGGAAAAGAAATCAACTGGTTTTCCTTTTTCATTGATCATTATAGTTGACTTGTATGTAAGTACTCGAACAAATTGTGCAATGCGAAGTTTCTTGGGAGAGTTGATACATACAATTTGTGTATTTACTCCCTTATCTTTTTGGTTGTTTTTGTAAACTGGCATTGGGAGTGTCGCAACATTTCGGAGAGAGCGCAAATTGTTCTGCATGCACTCAGGTGGTATCGGCTTATTATGGTCGCTGAACAGGTTACGAGTGCCGTACTCTCTAAACTGGATTCGCCAACTGACGTCTGTATGAACTTCTGCAGTACGCGTTTCTGGATCTACGTGTATTTCGAATGGGATGCATTCTTTATTTTTTGTAGTAAGTTTTATGCGGATTTTCTTGAAGAAATGCTTTTCATGAAATTTGTATTGTCGTTTAGTATATCCGGGAGGAGCTGGATCGTTTGGTTTCAAATGTTTATACGGATGGTTAAAAGGATCGGAAAGGTCAATTTCTTCTATTTGGCCTTCTTGTGGCATTGGATCAGATTGGTTTGGAGGACCGAAAAGGGCTTCCATCTATAACCAGAAGTAAATTAGCTTGATTAGTTTCTTTTACTTTTGCTAATTGTTTTGCATAAGCCCTTGTGACAGGCCTATTTGATTCATTTGTGATCATTTGTTCATCGTCAGGAATTTCTTCATCCCAGTCATCATCATCATTCGTGCGTCTTACATATTTGTTCATACGGTTTACGTTAACAATGTCAGTGGTTGGTATCTTTTTTGTCAGTTTAGGGGCAAGTAATTGCACTTTATAGTTAACAGGTGATGTCTTTTCGATAACTTTGTATGGGCCACAGTTTCGTAGCAGATTTTTCTACTAAACCTGGTTTACGAAATGGGATATAAATCCTGACCAGGTCACCAGGTTTGTATTCAACTACGCGTCGAGTCTCATCGATTTTCTCCTTAACTTTTTGTTGGTGTATGTCAGTGTTCTGAATAGCAATCTCTCTTGCCTGTTTCAATTTTTCTATGTCGTCATTTCTGTCAACTTTGTCTTTATCGGGTAAAAGCGCAATATCTATAGGCAGTCGAGCTTCTACTCCGTAAAGGAGGTAGAAAGGAGTGAACTTAGTAATTGCATGTTTACTAGTATTATACGCAAAAGTAACATGATCGAGGTGTTCATCCCAATCTTTATGATCGGCAGAAGTATACATAGAGATCATTTGTGCAAAAACTTTGTTTCGTGACTCAACCATCCCGTTTGTTCGTGGGTGGTAGGCACATGTAGTGTGTTTCGTGCTTCCCAGTAATTTAACTTGGTTCGAAAACATACAACTTAGGAACTCGAGGCCACGGTCAGATGTGGTGACCTTAGGCGAGCCTATTTTGCACACTACATCATGAAAGAAGAACTGCGCCACGAGATCTGTTGTTTTATTTGGGATCGCCTTTGAATAGACGAAGCGCGTGACGTATTCAGTGCACATGACTATGTATTTGTTGTTGGAATTACTAGTTACAAATGGACCCATAAGATCCAATGCAACTCGATCAAAGATTCCTGTCACTTTGATGGGTTGGTGTAGTCCTGCTTCTGGGAGGGTTGGTTTCTTCCTTGCTTGACAGTCTGGGCAGGACAGGACGTATTTCATTACTTCTTGGGCCATTTTTGGAAACCAGTAACCTTTCTGGAATCGGGCGTAAGTCTTCTTGAATCCTAAATGACCTGCGGTCGGGTTGTCGTGTAGTTCAGCAAACAACATGGGACGGAGGTCTTTCGGGACCGCCAGGAGTGGATCTGGATCGAGAGGGGTTTGGCGGTAAAGGACTCCATCCTTCAGGTGGTATTTGCTAATGCGATTTCGTTCACGTTTGCCTTTCTTCGGGGCGTTCATAATTCGTTCTACGATTTTTACTAGAGCTGGATCTGTCGCTTGCATAGCAGAGATGTCTACTGGATTTAGCTGGTTCAGCAGGATATTAGTCATTGGGACCTCGTTGTCTTCTTCTTCTTCTTCCTGGGTGGGGTTGTCGACTGGATGGCGGCTAAGTCCATCTGCGCACCCGTGTAACTTTCCACTGTTGTAAGCGACTTTATAATCATAAGGTTGGAGCTTCAACGAAAATTTCATAAGTCTACCTGTAGGGTCTTTAACTTGTTTTAGGTAACATAACGCATGTGCGTCGGTCTTAACAGTAAAAGGTCTACCGTAAATATAAGGCCTAAATACTCTAACTGCGTAACACAAACAGAGACATTCTGCATGTGCACTTGAATAATTAGCTTCTGCTGGAGTTAACGTCCTAGACGCATACGCTACGGGTTTTTCTACGCCATTTTCTACCTGGAATAGGACGCACCCAAGGCCAGCAGAGGGCGCTGCATCCGTGTACACAACTTGTGGTAAATCGGGATTATGATGCGTCAATATTGGCGCACTTACTAATCGGTTTTTAATTTCTTGGAAAGCATCTTCTTGTTCTTGTGTCCATTCAAATTTTTGATTCTTTTTCCATAACTTAACTAAAGGTCTAGCTATTAAAGAGAAATTTCTAATAAACCGTCTAAAGAAACTACCGCAACCTACGAAAGAACGAACTTCTTTGATTGTTTTTGGCTTAGGCATGTTAACTACGGCTTTAACCTTGTCGGGGTCTACTCTAATCCCGTCTCCTGAAATCTGGCGTCCAAGTAATTTAATGGAAGGATATGCAAAGAAACATTTACTTGGCTGTAACTTAATGTTAACTTTTCTAAGTCTATCAAGTACCTTTCTTAAATTATCTAAATGATTTGAATGAGTTCGGCCAAATGTGACCAAATCATCTAAGTAAATCTGTACCACGTGTCTTAATAAATTATTAAACGCTATATTCATAGTTCTCTGGTACGCAGAAGGTGCGGTTGATATCCCAAACGGTAATCTATTCCAATGAAATAAACCGTCGGGAGTGCAGAACGCTGTGTACTCTCTAGATTTTTCATCTACTTCTATGCCTAAATAACCACTAAAACAATCCAGAGTTGAAAAGATTGACATACCTCCTAACGAATCTAGGATATCGTCTATTCTGGCTAAAGGATAAACATCCTGTTTAATTACTACACACATTCGTGATTGACCATTTTTCTTCGGAACCAGCACAACAGGGCTGGCCCATGCCGAATTACTTGGGCTTATTAGACCAGCAGCAAGAAATTCCCTGATCTGCTGGCGTATATCTTCACGCTCTTTTGGAGCACATCGATATGGAGTGGAGCTAATAGGTTGGCTCCCTTGTACATCAATAGAAAATTTTCCTACATTACAGGTACCTAGCTGGGTATGGTCCCAAGCAAAGGTGTCACTGTATTCTTTCAATAAATCAATTAGTTTTTCTTTTTCCTCCAGAGGAAGGTCTGGGTTGATATTCAATTTAGCTATTTGTTCATCGTTCAGAACCTTCATGTTCTCTGGCGGAGGAGTTTTTTCTGATATTTCAATTGGGTTAACCGTAACTATTGTGTCATCTGAATCAAGAGGGAGGCCTTCAGCTACGACCATTCCTCTAGGTAAAATTTTGTCATAATCTTCAACATTTTGTATGTACACACCCGCCCGATTATCTTTGAGGTCAATAATGCAACGTCCCAAAACTAGACCATGATGGTCAAAAAGTTGACTGCTACCCACAATTTCAAACTGTGAGGTGTGAAATTTACTTGTGTCAATGTATGGCTCTATTTCTACATAGGTGGACGTGCATGCTCCTATTTTTGTTGCCTTGAGGTTTTTAAATTTCAATTTCTTCATCATTGCAAAGACTTGAATTCTTTGTGATTGAACATGGCATTGGTCTATATTAAACTTAATGACTACATCACCTAACGTAATGGTATAATCTCTACAGTTAATAATAACATCTGCCTCATCTAGAAAGTCAAATCCAAGAATAAGATCAAAAGTGAGAGATTCCATCACTATCGCTGGATATTCAGACTTAAAACCTTGAATTCCGAATGAGACATTTGTTTTGCCAATTGGTTTCATTATGCCACTGTTGGCTGCTATAACTTGAGTGTCTTTGCATGGTTGAATTTCATTTTCATTAACAAAATCTTGTCTAACTAAGGTTCCACCGGAACCAGTATCTAATAGAATTCTTGCCGGTTTGTTATTTACTTTGCCTCGTACTTCTATCACTTTATATTTCGGAGATATACCTAATGTGTTTTGTGGCATATCGGCGGACTGTTGGGCGTCCGCCCCTAAGCGTTTCCCTGATTGGGATTATCAGCGGGAGTCTCAGTCTGAGGCTTCGCTTCAGCCCATTTCTTTTTGGCTGCCATAAGTTTCCTACACTCGCGTCTTGTGTGTCTTGGAATTTTGCAAAAGGAGCAAAATTTTTCATTTTTGCATTCATTCGCCATGTGACCAGGTTGAGTGCATCTGTAGCACAAGAAAAAGCCATCGCCAGACCTAGTTGTAGTGAAATTATTTTTATCACGCCAATTATTTTTAATGGTCTGGGATTATTAACAGGAGGAGTGGTAGCTGCCTGTTTAATTTCGAGAGTATGTGTGGTGAGCGTTTGGACCATCGCCTTTAGATCTTTAATATCTGTGTCCCTTTTCTGCTCTTTCTTAAAATATGGAGCTTCAGGGAAAGAATGTTCAGCATCCTCTAGATTATGAAGGTGATCGCGAAGCGCCTCTACTGTTCTGAAGTTACGTGTGTAGCTGCGCTCAAACAGGTTAGGAGTAAGATTAGTAACTATTTTTTTAACCTGTAGTGCGGGGTCCATCGCTTTATCAATTCTATTAATCAGTTTCAGCATGTCGTAAAAATATGAGTCAACGCTCTCATTTTCGCGCATGAAACGCTTTTTAAGCTCATTCTCCGCTTTACTAGGAGAACTTTTCCTAGTAAAGTTGTTTATGAAAGCTGCTTTTGTGGCGGCCCAATCGGCGGTATCGCCTGGAGCTTTTGACTTATAGTCCACATACCAATCACGAGCGATTGGATTCAAGTTCAAGGTAAAGTAAGACATTTTCATATCAGGTTTCCAGTTCCCTGCACTAGTAATAGCTTCATAAGAGGCTAAGTACTCTGTAGGGTCGTCCTTGTCAGAGTCAAAGACTGGAATAGCAGTCGAAGTCAAAAGTTGGGGCGTAAGGATAGACATTTTGCCTACTGTAAATCCTGAAAATCGAGGGGGCTTTGGAGTTGTAATGGGAGTTGGTTGATAGAAAAATGAATTACTAAAAGGGTTATAAAATTGTTGGTCTGCTGTGTTTGTCGGAGTAGTATTTAAAAAAGAAGTAGTAAATGGATTGTAAAAAGAGTCAGTAGTTGTGTTGGTACTAGAGCTAGATGTCGAAGAAGTTCTATGAGTTCTGGTGTTTTCAGTAAGTGGAGAATGAAATTCAGTTCTGTGAAAGTGAGTGTCAGTAGAGTCAGAAGGGGGAGGGTTATGTACGTTATGTTCAGTATAGTTTGATTCTGTGTCAGAAGCTTCAGGAGTGGTTTTTCCTGAGCTTCTAGTGGACCACTGCTGATAAATCGGCTCGTGTGGCTTATCAGTTTGTTGGCTTTCGTTAGGGAGAGGAGTACTAGAGAAGCGTGGCAAATGAATAGGCGAGCTAAAACTTTCGTTTTCAGACAGAGATAAATGTTCATGTGATAGAAAATGATCAAGTTTATCTAAAATAGTTTTTTCGGCATTTGATTGATGCGAGCTAGTGTTTGCTGGGATATTCCCAAGGCTTTGACTACGAGTAATCGGGGGTGGATTTTCAACTTGTAATGACTCGAACACGTCATCTGATAATGTACTGAGATTTACGTCAGGGTCTACTTCTGGAGTAGCCTGAGTTTCTAGTTCTAGGCCTGTTCCTGCCGAAGGAACAGGGTGGGGCCCTTGACTTTGTTCGTTGGGTACCGCTATACCAAAAGGTATAGGTACCTCTTCTCGGTTTTGCACACCGATGCCTTGATATTCCGGGTTAATATTATGTGTCCTACGAGAGGTTTTTCTCTCGGCCATGCAAAATTTTTAAAGCGTTAAGTCAGTCTGATATGTAAAATAGAATTTGCAAAAAGGTGTGTGTCTAGTCTTTTTGGTAAAGCAGTCTAAAGTATGCGTTTAGTCAGAGAAAGTTTCCCTAAGCAAGAAATTATGCAAACCACTATATGTGCTGTGTGAGGCCACACATACAGTTTAGGTTAAATGAAGGACAAGCCCACAGGGCCGCCCTATTATGGCGTGTTAGTAAAAATATAGGAATAAAGTATTGAAGCTTACATTCATGACTGACTTGTTTGCTGGCATAAAAATAAAATCCCGAAACGTGCTAGAATCTGCGGCCGGAACAGTCTTGGGCAATGTGCGACTCAGAGTTACTAGTACAAGAAAACAAAAAAAAATTCCTAGTTTTTGTGGCGAGAAAAGCCACCAGAATTTGGAAATTTTATAAAAAGGAACTTTATAAACAGAAAAATTTCCCAGTTGTTGTGGCCAGAAGGGCCACCAAAATTGGAAATTTTTAAAAGGGAACTTTGGAAACAGGAAGTGTCCGTATTCCTAGCGTATTGAAGACGCCAGAAATCTCGGTGAGGTGCCCTCCAAAATGTTAAGCCAAAAAATGGCTAAAGTATTTAAAAGAGTTGGTGAAAAGATTGAACAAGCCAAACAAGGCTGCTCAATAATGAAAGTAAGTCTGAGAAGCAAGAGTTCCCAAAGAATGTTGAATTTATTAAACTGACCTGGCGCTTATATACGCTTTCAGTCAGTTACAAAGCATTAAAAGTATAACACGGATTAATTGATTGATACAAATTATGACAGAGTATTACATGTTATTTAAAACTAATTACAAATGTCACATGCATCCAATGTCATGTAACAAGTTGAAAGAAAAAGAAAGAGTAAAGGTTGTAAATAAAATAAAACTACGTGTTTCACACATGAATGGTGTGATTTGTAAAAAGTGTTATCTTAAAAACATAAAAGTTCATTTACACTTTACACTAAAAGTTACCTAACTAAACAACTAACAGAAGCAGTAGTAGCACGGTCAGTGTGATAAAATTGGATCAGCGCTGACGCGCTCATCGCTTTACTCAAAAGAAAACTATTCATAGCTATTCATGTTCAATCTATCTTAATTAGTTTGTTTTCTACGCTCGTTTCATTCATTCCAGTCCAAAATGCACATTATCTAGGGCATGGCTTAAAACTACGTAATTCACAAAGAAAAATGAATGGAAGTCATTTAGAAGGAATTTTAAGTAAACTAAACAATGGGATAACAATGGAACTTTAACAATAAAATGTGTGGGGAAAACGGGGGCTAACAATATAGAGGAACATCAATGATGGCTATTTCGTGAAAACTGAAATCCCAGTATTTAAAATCGGATTTAGGGTTGAGATTAGTATGTTTTTGAGAATAATCCGTGCCTCGAAAGTTGGCTAGCCAAACTTCAAATCCGGCATCTGCTGGTACAAATGCTGTGTAATGGAATAGTAAAACGTTATGTTTTTACACACCAGCGCTAATATCAGTCAATTTATAAGATGCTAAAATGTACATGTTGTTATACGCAAGCTTTTGTCGCGAAGAAGAAACCATTGTTCGCTGGAAGCCGACAATCCATGCAACAGAAGCACGGAAGGTTTCCCTTTTCTGGGTAGTGATCTGGAACTGCCCATTATGCGAAATATTGTTTGATAATAGCCGTCAATTGAAGTAATGTTGTTGTATATTTTGAAATTGTAACCGTGGTTTGCAATTACTTGATCCTGTAGTGACATAATCTGTTAATTAGGATTTAATCACAAAATTATTTTATGGTGCTTTGTTTGCTTACTGCTCGAAATGCGTATTCAGCTCTATCTTCAAGTTTACCGAATTTGGAAAATTCCTGAAAACACTGGACAACTTGGCTTGTGTTAAAACCAAGATTAAAATACGATTTTGTATTGCTTGGTTTGCAGAACTTGGAACTTGATGATATATCACCATTGATTTAAGGATTGTAATCTTGTTGATTTAAACAATTAACGAGTTCACAAATCAACAACGTGAGCAGAAAAATCGAAGCCCTCTTCCTTATTTTTAATGTTCCCATTTAAAACGCAAAATTTAAAATGCTCAAATTTTATTTTAGTATTTTGGTGTGCCGAAATCTTATTGAGTTTGCATTTTGAGTGCTAAAGCCATTTCCTCTAGATACTGAAGCTTGTAGAAAAATACATGCTATTTCTGGCACTGTACGTGTACATCTGTTATGATTCTTTTCTGTTTTCGGACTAGTTCTGAATAACCTTTCAAAGCATATCTTTGCACGTGGAACACGTGGAAGGTTTCACACGAAAATGCTAATACATTGAACATTGTGTAGGAACCGTTTGGGGTATATTTTTGCATGAACTGCTATGCCTTTTATTTTGAACCGGTATATTGGGATCGTATGCATTATTAAATATGTTTAAAAATGAAATCCGCTTGGCACGATTGCTTGGAATTTCCATTTCAAATTTGTGCCCTTTATGTTCCTACTTTGCTTTAGATTACATTTGCGCTTGGTCTTTTAAATCACAACTATGATACAGATGTGGTTGTATGTACGTACATTTTGATACTTTGGGGTTATCGGCTAGACAACACGACGTGAGAATAAGAAATTCCCAGAAGTCGTCTATACGATTTAATCATGAAATTTCTCAATTAAGCAATTTGAAGAATCCACACTAAAAGTTTTCCCACGTTTAGTCATTTATCAATACTAGTGTGTAAATGTGATGTGGAGTTTTTCTATCCCCAACAATTTAACAAAGAGCACCAGGAGCGAGTGTTGGAGTAATTTGCTAGTAAAATCACAAATCACAACGTTAAAAAGCATTAAAATGACATTTGAGCCGAAAATGTAAAAGAACCACAATAGAAAGTTTCGCGTAATTTTACGCATAAAGAATTGTGATTACTAGCACGCCGCTTTGTAAATTATGGATGCGTATCTGACTCGCTATACGAATAGATCGGATGTCTCCAGAAACCTGATACATCTCTTTTACACAAATGTTTAGACACACATCATGTAACATGTACATTCATTCCATTTATTTTTCTGTGCAGCTTCTGTTGTTAATTTAAAATGCGCGTCATAAATCACTTGAACCCATAAAATGAATAAAAAGTGAAAGCAGAATTCAAATCGTAGAGTTTAAAATTATATATCCGACATTTTCATTTTTGTCTTTGAGGTAAGACTCAACTCATGTAGGTTAGAAACACAAGTGACGTAGATATCATACCGATTGAGCCACTCACTTATATTTCTATAGATTTTAAGGCATGATTCTCCGAAGGACTATAGCGTGTCTCTAAACCAGTCAGAAATTGTCAATCTGACGTAAATTCAAATGAAACATGCAAGCGCATTTTTCTAAAATGTTTGCACGTAATTCCTACGTATTGAAAGCATTAGGAATAAATAAACTGGTACCACTAAGTATTCAGAATAAATTGCTTATATAAGGAAATTTTTATTGCTGATCTGATTTCAAGGCTAAAACCCAAGCGCGTGCAGACGTTTTAACCTTTTTTGATATGGTGTGTTAAACTTAGGTTATTTGAGGTTGCACTGCGTTTCATTCGCCAGTTCAATGGCCAAGTGCCACAGAATAAATTAAACAGCACGTAGAAAAAAGGAGTCGAACCAAATTTAGTACTCCCGCGTATCTTGCTTTGCTTTTAGCATTAGTGCTACAAACCTTTGTTTCATTAGCATATGTACTAAAATTTTACAACCAGACTAACAACAATCTGCTGAATATATAACATAACATTTTCAAACACTTAAGTACTTTAATTTCTTTCTTTCCTTAATCTCCTTTTGATATACATTGATTAGCTTCCCCTTAAACTTTGTTTGCCATTCCAACTTTATTTGATCTAAAGTCATCTGTGCGTGCTACTTTCTCCGAAGAGCTATCAAAATTATACGACTAAACCTTAAGAAGCTCTTCTGTTTCAATGAGCTTATACGAGACCTCACTCAAAATATACCTCACTCAACAGCAATTATTACCATCAATTAACAGATTTGTTTTACTGCTTAATTAAATCTACTAGAAGCCAGCAACCGCTCCGCAGATGGAGAGCCTATTTCAGGTCCTAAATACTCATATTATTTTGCTGGGTGATATGGAAATAATTTCTAAACGTTGGGTATAGTTAGGACAAATCTTTGCAACAAAATCCTTTTCAATCCAAAAATTTATTTGAGAAGCAAGCCAAGCCAAATTTTGCTTGTCGCTAAGGTACCTGAGCCAGGCCATTTTTAACATTTGGGTGAAATTCGTTAAGCCTTGTTCGACCATTTATGAAAGCCGACAGCGACTAATCTATAGCCGTTGTAATGAGATTTATTGGATTTTGAAAGCTTGCTTATTGCTTCCCATAAATGTAGGAAGCATGGGTGAGCCTTGCAAGCCTGAAATTCAAATTCTACACATTTCGACACCTGAATTTCAAGCAAGTGCTGCATTAAATATATGCAAAGCTAAATAGTTGTAACATTTGTCTGCCAGTTGTGTAGTTGACTTCACACACTACACGACATGTCATTATCAGGACAGTTGTATTGCAAAAATTGTTTCCAGAAAGAAGCAAGCCAAGCCAAGTCTTGCTTGTAGCCTAGGCACCTAAGCAAGGCCCGCAGACCGTATTTGTAAACATTGGGTGAAATCCGTCAAGGCATGTATGATAGTCTAAAAGTTATCAGCAACTAAATTAAAGCCGTCTTACTCTATTTTTTGGCTTGCTTAATGGTTTCCATGCATGCATTAAGCATGGGTGAAGATTGCAAGTCTGAAATGCAAATCCTACACACGACTCTTGACACCTGAATTTCAAGCATGGCCGGCTACGTTGAAATTAATATCCGAAGCGAAATAGTTGTAGCATTCTTTTATCTGTCATTCAACTATTTTACGCATGTGTCATTGTCAAGACAGTTGTATTCTGTATTCTGATCAGGCCTTGCAGTTGTGAATTTAAACAATCCGACAACAGATTCGTAAGTTTGGTAAAAAATTAGACTATAGTCTTGTGTCGCACATTACAATCACTTCTGATAGGAGATTTGGTCATTAAGGTCCTGATTCAGGCCCTGTGGATTTGAATTTTAACAATCCGACCTCCGATTTGTCAATTTGGTCAAAAACTGGACCATAATCATGTGTCGCACAGTGGAATCAGTAAAGATTTTAGATTTAACCATTAAGGCCCTGATTCAGGACCTTAATATTTAAATTATTGTGTTGGGTACTGTAGGGTCACGTACTAAGCTGTTGGCTGTAGGGACAGTTTATTTGTGAAAAAAACAACATGCAAAAATATTTTGACGTAGGTAGGATTCGTCACGGCGATCTCCACTGCATTACCCCGACACTCTAGCTACTGAGCCACAGAGGCTGAGGTTGAGTACAGAGGGAAAATAGCTTGTGGTAAACAAAGATGTTGAGCCCGTACGGGCCACGGAACTGGCGCGCTATATTATATAGATAACAATTACAGTTCAACGAGTAAACTTTGATTTCACGAAGGTTACGCTACTAATAGGTTCTACTAATGCAATTTTGCACAATTTGAAAATGAGAACGAACAAATTTGTGCATAGAGTTTTATACAATTCTTGTCATCAGTCACCTGCAATTTTCATTCCGAAGATTTTTAGACAAAGAATAAACGATTTCACGCTAATGCGGTTTTGACGCCTTTTTATACCCAGTAAGTTTTTGGTTTTAAGCCAGCAATGCAATTATGTTCCCTGGAATCGTGTAATGGTTTATAAAAAAAATGATATATTTGAACAATCGTCCTACTTGTGAATTTTTAAAATGTACTAATAAAACGTATACAATAGGTCATTTAATTAGAATCATTTTGAAAACCATGTATTGATTGCCCTATGCCCCATTTATTGTTTAAATTACATCGTTGAAGCTTGTAATGATATATGTAAATTAAGATAAAAATGGCATTTAGGCAGTTTTGAAAAGTGGCGACAAATTGATATGCTAGTTTTCTCCATATTGTCGTTATTTCGATTGGTTTTCGGCAGTCAACTTTAAACCTGCAGAAAGGATTAATACGGATCTTTTATCATTTAACATTTTTCACATAAGTTATATGGAATTATTGTGTGTTTAGTGTCTCAAATATGTCTTGAAAGCCATCTCTGGTTACCTTTAAATTGTTGAAAGCGGACTAACTTTAACTGGTTGACTTTCTTCATTCAATGTCACATTGGTATAACAAAATTTTAAATAGACGTCTCATACAAATATCCCTAAACAAACACAACAACACATAAAAACTAGAATAAGCAAAATAATGAATAATATAGTTTGATCCTTAATTAGCCTGTAATTACAGGATAGGAATTTTGTGGTGACTTGTGAACTTGTGAATTTCAGCAATTTTTTAGTAATTTTCATAGATATTTTTTGTTTTTGTATGCACCGCACTTAGTGTATAATAATCGGTATGCAAATACAAATTGAATGGCTATTTTTTAAAGTCTTGTTTCTAGTCGTCAAATGAATCGACGCGGTTTCTTATTAAATGTTTTGCATAAATTTATTACAGTATGGCTCTACAATAAGAGTTGATCATTCATTTCAATAACGTACGTTGATAATCTAATAGCATGGGTTGGCATTTTCTCTCTCTATTTTCTGAGAATCTCGGGTCAATATACGATTTAAGGAGATAAACAATTTATGGCACAGGTCATTTAGTGTCAACAACATTTTTTCTGAAAATCCATTTCACACACAAGTTATTAAGCTGTTGCATGATCATCCAAGACACAAGTAAATTAGACCTGCAAATTGATGCATCACTTTTTTGCTGCTGTGCGTAAAATCGTTAAGAGAAAATAACTTTTTAATTCAAGTTCAAAACCTTGTATAATGTTGTCTCGAGTATCCAACATATTACAAATGGGAGCTTCAGAAAAAACAGAACCAGAAGAAAGTGAAAACAACGAAAATCAAACTCTGGCTTTGATATTTTGGCGAATTCCGGCAGGCGTAGCGGGAGCTATTGCTCTGGTAAGTCCATTTTTGTGTTGTTGATGTAAAAAATGTAAATTACATACATATTATTATTTTTGTTACAGGTAACGTCAATAATGTTCTGGATTGCAATGATTGAGCCATACAGGCATTTTGAGTGGGTAGTTCTTATGACAATATTTACTATACCCCTTGCATATTTCTCCTATTACTTTTTCATGAGCATTTTTTCGGTAAGCCATTTATTCATAAACATAAAGTGCAGTGAATTTTCAAGATTTACTAATATACCAAACAAAACAATTTTTTTAGAAAACTGCTACTGAAAATTTCCTGGCTAAAGCAACCACTGACTTGAAAATCCTGTTACGCTGGCGGTACTACAATTTATGTTATCTAGTTTTTCAAGTTTACTTCAGTCAGATGGGACCATCATTTTTCCTGGACGATATGAGAATTGCATTCTTGTGCGCATTTCTTGCAAGTCTTGAAATTGTGCAGCTTCATATTGTCGAGTTACGATGTTTTGTTGACCTGACTTCAAGAGACAACCAAAAGGAAAATAAGAAAGTAAAATTTCTAACAATAAATCCGTTTGAGATTTATTAAATAAAACATGCTTGCTGCTGTCTTCTTACAAGCTGAAAATACAAGTTTGAATAAAGATTCCCTGCTAGCTACAAATTTGCGCGTAATAATGTTTCTAGTAACCCAAGATTTCAAAATTCAGATTATCGTTGTGACATTTAAGGAAGGTATAATAACAAGTTCTGCTGTCTCTTAGTTATTTTGATAAATATTACTTTTGCTTTTGTACATAATGTATAAGCATTAAATACAAATCTTACGGTTATTTTGTCCAATTTTGGTCCCTTAATTATGTATACGTTCAAAGCAATTTCACCGAAAAATCAATCAATTATATGATTGAAGGGGACACAAAACTGCGAACATACAACAATATTGTAAAAGTATAACATTTTGAAGGTCTACTCCTACTGTAAGCAAAAAAGTCTTCCGATAAAATCTATTACACGTCAATATGACTTTGACATAATTCTCCTCTTTTTTTATTAAATTGGGTGTTAAATGTATTCATTTAATATGATGCAATACTGAATGTTCAGAACTTACTAATAATCAAAATACTTAAATCCTAGAAAAGTAGCACTGATAAAAATCAGGCTAAATCAATCACGTATTAAAAATTCTTCTTTGCTGGCAGTGTAGCAACTTATATTATGTATTATATCAAATGAGTTTTAGTCGGGATAATGAAAGCGGCTCACCATATCGCATGGGCTTATATGCGGATATGGTATACTTGTAAAAACAGAAAATAAAAGTTTTGACGATAAATCCGTTTCATGTCATTTCAATAAAATACATATCTATGTCTGACCTTTTGTTTTCTTACAATATGAACAAGAGACGTTTAATTAAATGTTGCCAAACCGTAAACAAAATTTCTATTTGTGCATTTGCAATTTTGGACTATGCACAAAACAACATTCTCACTGTAAAAGATAATTTTATCTGAGAGTGATAAACAAGGTGAGAGTCTAGTTAGGTTTGTCCGTATATTTTCCCAGTTTAAAGTGAAAGAACCCACCTTACACAAGTCAACCCTAAGCAATACAATCTTTTCAAATAGTTTATGCTAATAAATCGGTTAGTGACACAGATAATTTTTGTCCATATCTTTTACTGATATTGAATATACACTCGGCAGTCGGCATACAGAAAACCTTTCATATGTTGTCCAGTTTCTGCTGCAGGTCACTGGACCCAACAAACATGTTTTTATATAAGTGACATCGTTTCAAACGTCAACGACATTCAAACACTGACTCAGCATAGAATTCCAAGAAAGCAAATATACTATGGACATAAAAGTGTAGCACTCCCATATTCTCTATTTTTGCATCCGAATAAACCTGTTTGCGGCACAGGTCATTGAATGTCAACAACATTCTTCTGAGAATGCATTTCACACACAAGTCATGAAGCTGCTTCATGATCGTCCAAGACACAAGTAAATTAAATCTGTGAAAAGAAGCATCACATTTTTTGCTGCTGTGCGTAAAATCATTAGAACAAAATAACTTTTTACTCCAAGTTTAAATTTTTATAAAATGTTGCCTCCCGCATCTAGCATAATAGAAATGGGAGATTTAGAGAAAATAGAACCCAATCCTAGTGAAAACAACGAAACTCAAAGTGTTGCTGTGATATTTTGGAAAACTCCGGCAGGAGTAGCTGGTGCTATTGCTCTGGTAAGTCAATTTTCTGTTTTTGAAGTGAACATTTTGTAAATTACACACTACTAATTTTTGTTACAGGTCACGTCAATAATATTTTGGATACAACTCTACGACAGACCGAGCATGTATGACGGCATACGGCCGGTTATTATGATATTAATAACTATGCCCTTTGCATATTTCTCATATTGCTTTTTCATGAGCATTTTTTGGGTACGCCGTTTATTCATAAATATAAAGTGCAGTGAATTTTCAAGATTTATTAATATGCCAAACAAAACACATAACATTTCAGAAAACTGCTACTGATAACTTTCTGGCTAATTCGACCACTGACTTGAAAATCCTGTTACGCTGGCGGTACTACAATTTATTTTATCTAGTTTTTCAAGTGGCATGCAGTCGGTACGAGGGATTTTTTTACCTGGACGATTCGAAATATATATTCTTGTGCGCATATCTTGCAAGCCTTGAAATTGTGCAGCTTTATATTGTCGAGCTCCGTCGTTTTGTTGATCTGACTGCAAGTGCCAAGCAGGAAGAGAAAGAGAAAATAAAATTTCTGACAGTAAATCCGTTTTAGGTTTGGTAAATAAAATATTTGCTTATTTTGTTTTTGTTTGAAGTTTGTCAAAAATAATAAAATCATGATACTCTTACACATTACCAATTACAAATTTTGTGCTGTTAGGTGCGTTTGCTTATTTTTACGTAGTTCATAAAAAAGGCAAGTTTTTTACGATTCCCGGAATGTTAATCCCAATCATTTCATCCCAATCACTTAATCCCAATCATTTAATCCCCATCATTTAATCCCCATCATTTAATCCCCGAATCATTTCATCCCCTAATCAATTCGTCCCCGTCACTTAATCCCCAATCATTTAATCCCGGAATCATTTAATTCCCAATCATTTCATCCCCTAATCATTTCATCCCCAAATCATTTAATCCCCAATCATTTCATCCCCAAATCATTTAATCCCTGAATCACGAATTTTCCCAAATCAATTTTCCAATCTGTTAATTTCTTAATCTTTGCATACCCATCTTTTTAAACCCAAATTATTTCATACCCAAAGTATATCTTACCCAAGTTTGGTTAAGGCAGACGGAAACAGCATTCGGTCACTTTTGGCACGTTGGATTCTGTCAAGGTTGGTATACTTGTCCATACATTTTTCCAAATATCTCCACCATGAAACGGAATTTTTTCTTGTGGTCTAAATTTTTGGAACAAGCATTAAAAAAATTAGGATGGCCCTCCCGGCGATTTTCCTGATTTTGATGGACACAAAAGTTATACTCAAAAAACTTTAAAAATCCTAGTATTCCTCAAATACCATAAAATGGTCACTTTTGGTCATCAATTTTTCAGTGATATCGTCACCCTGAAACCAAAATAATACTATTTTTGAAATCACAATTCAAGAGGCTACATATACACCAATTTTGACGAAAATCGGAAAAGGTGCCCCAAAAAAGGGAAAAACACCAAAACTCCTTCTCAATTCATGTTTCTGGGTTTAAATGACTTGGAGATTAAATGATTGGGGATTAAATGACTTGGAGATTAAATGATTGGGGATTAAATGATTTGGGGATGAAATGATTTGGGGATGGAATGATTGGGGATTAAATGATTCCGGGATGAAATGATTTGAGGATGAAATGATTGGGAATTAAATGATTCCGGGATTAAATGATTGGGGATTAAGTGACGGGGATGAATTGATTAGGGGATGAAATGATTAGGGGATGAAATGATTCGGGGATTAAATGACGGGTATTAAATGATTGGGATTAAGTGATTGGGATGAATTGATTAGGGGATGAAATGATTCGGGGATTAAATGATGGGTATTAAATGATTGGGATTAAAGTGTCGGTCACCGTTTTTTACGTATAATACCTAAGCAATACCACATTTTTAGATTTTATGTGCTAATAATTCGATTTGTGGTAGAACAAAGATTATTTTTGTGTACAGTTTGTATCATATTTCATTTTATGCTGGGCATACAAAAAACTGATTTTCCTATTTGTCCAGTTTCTGCTACACGTAGCTAATGATTTGCCGTGAGAATTCACAGCATTCACTATCAAATACGATGTAGACTTTTAACTACAACGTTCCGTTTCGTTTAAATTTGTATTGTCGAGCTATGTCGTTTTATTGAATTAACGTTAAAAATTGACCACAATGAAAAAGAGAAAATTTTATTGGTCAAAGTCAAACCATTTGTAGTTTTCTAGGACTCTCACATTTCTGTTTCTGTTTATACAACTTTTTTTCAAATTTGTCTACTAATTTAGTAGTTTCTGCTGTGTTGTCATTGAAATAAGGAATCTGTAGATTTAAAGTAGAACTGCTTTTTTATCAGGTAAAGGATAGACACGTCTGGTGATAAAATGTACGCTACGATATAATTTGTTCCATTATTACATCTACCTTGTACTGTCAATTGTAGCTTCAAAATCTGCAAGTGAAATGGACAAAAGGGTAGGCGTGGATACAAGAATGTTATAAAGAAAATGCTGGATTCTAGAATGGATAAGCGGGTTGAAATCCAGAAAATTACGAAATACTTGAAGCACGTCAAAAGCACCATTGATCTAGTGACCAATATAGGATCCCGAAATTTTTTAAAGCGTCACTGGAATTTCATTAAAAGATTTGCTTTTTGGAATAATAGTGAAGCAATTTATGAGGAAAGAGTAATCTTGAAAATTAAAAAAACCTATGTTAATTTTTGATAAAAGGTCTAACTATTACGTTTTCTGAGGATTCACTAGTTGAGCTGCTGCCCAAGTTCTCACGCAGTTCATACTAAAGGAAGTTTCTTACGCAAGCAAAACATTAGCAACACCGAATTTTAAAATTTTCTGTACTGATAAACTGGTTTGTGGTACCGATAATTTTTCTCCACATTTTATGACATGGTAATTTATCCTGGGCAGATAGGAAACTGATATATGTATTTGTTCAGTTTCTGCTACACTTCAGTTGCTATTATAATTAATGTTCCCACCTTCGACAACTCAGAAATCGTTACCAAGCCGAAATCAAGCGTCTGGGAACATAAGAGGTAAAAAATGCTTCCGAAGGACCACCCACAAAAGTGGGACAATTCTGGAACCCCAAAATGTCAACTTAATGACTGGGTCAACTATTCCAGACGATGGAAATAAATAGCAAACGATTCCAAAATATTTAAGGAACTTGAACTTTATTATTTCCCAAAAATAGACAAGTAACGGTGGCTTTGTTAAATGTCTTTGACTATTACTCTCTTGATCGGTTGCCTCAAGAGGACTCATAAAGATTTACAATTTTCATTCCTTATTTATACTAAACTGGCTACTCCGGGTTCGAATTCAGAAAATTACAAAATGACAATGAGACAAAGAAAACGTTTTATGATGAACTTTTCATGAAGCGACAGAACAAACCGTTTCCGGTTTCACAAGAAAAGCTGTCATTTTCCACACAAAGAAAGACAAAGGAAAATGTGAACGTTTTATCAAAGTCCAACTTCACATTGGATCGAACCTGACCTTTTTACCAGAAGTAGCCATTACCAAATACAAAGTTCACAATATTGAACTTTTACAATGATCATCTTTGCAATAACAATGGTAAAATCTGAACGTGGACAAAGAACTACAAAAATACACGTTTGAAAACGTTCAGTTAACAAAAAAATGGAAAATTATAATAAAATATGCAGAGATTCCATTTCCTGTCCTTTTCGAACTTCTCATCATGAAAATGGGCAGAACAATAAAATTTGAAAATTTAAGCCAAAAAAATTGTGTGGAGGGTCCCATTGGCGAATTGTTACTCAAATTAGATTTTCAAAACTTATCTACATAACTCATCAGCCATTAAAATAATTTCTTTTAAACCCGGATTAAGGGTAAAACTACATTATACGCCTTAATGTTTTCAATAGAACATGCACCCTATATGGTTATGGTTCCAAATGCAGGTGTGGGTCAAATTTGATGTCACATGATGTATGATGGTTATTGTTGATAAATGGGGCGTTTTCAGGCGCTCAACAGTTAATGTTTGATGAGTATGTGCGTGCCTAAATTTTTATGCACCAAACATCACACTATTTTTCAGAAAAGAGATTCGTATCACAGGATCAGAGCTACCAGAAAATTATTTAGTAACTTGTAGGGCAGTTTTTCGTCAACTTTATTTAAAGAATAATTTATTATTTTACAAAATTTAATGGCCAAATGGCACATCGACAAGTAGACAAACTTGCTCAAGGCAAGGTAGAAAGGAGAGTAGTAAAGTAGATGTGGTGGTGGTGGTGGAGCTCTGCAACTCCGGCGGAAGAGGATGATGATATTTTTGGGGTGTTTCTGCTGCTGCTGCTGGATGTGCTCAGCACATGTCTCCCAAATTTTAAAAACTGATTCCCTCCGCAGGTGCCGAGGCAAAATGTGACACCACCGTTCCAACACCCAAAAAGTAGCCAATTTTGCAATAGTTATAACTCCCTTGGTAGTGTATATGTATCCATCAAATATGAATAACAAACATCTCAATTGCTTGTCCTAGAGGTTCCGTGATTACATGTTTTCTAATTAAATTAGACACATGTATTTTATTGAGGGTTCTACCTCATAAAAATGTTGTTCATGCTTCAAAATAAAAACAAGTAAAAAACAGTAGCTTATTTTTTATTCGTGCGTCATTGTAGCTTGTTGTCAACATGTTTTGTTAAAATTGTAGACACTGATACATTCATGTAAAATAGTACTACTATTATAGTATCTTAGTTTTTAACTTGGCGACAAAAGTACCTAATCCCCACATGAATATGGGTCATCCACGCGCTGTGGTATGTGGTGGTACGAATACATGGGCTGGTAACTTGTTAACTTAGCGAAAGCCCCAACTTGTATGCTGGACCGTTCATGCTCGTGTTCTTAGGGTTGCGTAGGTGTTTGTTAAAAACAATTAATTTAATGGTTTTACCACGACACAGCCTAAAATATGTTCCCTAAATAAGAAGTATTTGCATTCTAACTTTCACGCTGACTAGGCAGTTAAAAGTATTACTAACGTTTTGAAATTTATACGTCAGAAATTGTTATTGAATTGAATTTTGTCGCTTAAACGTTGCAGAAATCTTGTGTTTATCATAGATGCGTTTTTACTAAGCTAAGTGTTCAAAATCTCTTGAATTTTAAACGCCCATAAGGTTTTTACGTTAGTTTTATTTCACATGAATTATTTTGAGTTACTAGTAATTTAAAAGTAGTTATCTGCCTAACTTTATATCACAGAAATATACAATTTAAAATACATTGGGTAAATAGTTTGGGTAGTAGTAGGGTGGGCCAAAATCAAAATTCTTTTGAATACGAGCATCACGTGAATAATTAATTATGACCTGAAGCTCTTTTCTGTCAGAACTTATTCGTTTTTATTTCATATCGGATTTCAACCAACTATTTCATATTGAGGTATCATAAATTGAGAAATTGAGCACAATGCTAAAAACGCGATCCATTGTTAGTTTTTTAGTTGTCACTTGTTTTGCATTTTTGCTTTCAAAAGTAAATTCCGAATATTCGCATAGTATTGAAGTTTTTAAGACCATAGCCAAAAGTATTAAGAATTCGAATTTAAACCCGATAAAAAATAAAAAAGTCACACATAGACTTTCTTTTTATAGCCAAAAAAGAAGTTACACTTTGCCAGTTATACAAAATTTTCAACAACTTTTCGAACCATTCATTACTGGAAGGTGTCTTGTGGTATTAGAAAATTACCCGAACATTAATCTAAAATTGCCAAAAATGTTTCCAGTGGTACTACGTAATCTTGTCTCGGGTGTGTTTTGGACGTACAAGTACTCAGAACCTTCTACGGCAAAGAATATTTTGGTTGCAAAAGAAATCAGCAGTCTAAACGACAGCGTTTCAATATTTGATGAAAGACACACATGTAGACTGTCGCAATATTTGAACGATCTTACGGTCTCAGCAAAGGTTTTCTGCATGGATCTAAAAATTATTAAATTCACCTCAGCTTCAAAACCGTGGAACTGTGCTGCAAAAATTGAAATGTTTCAACCGGAATACGATGCAAAATCAGTTCCGCATTCTAACCTGTTTGACTTGCCAGAATCCTGGGACAAGTTTCTTAAAAAACCACAAGTTCTTAATATGTTTTTATACATTCCGGACGCTTTAGAAACTAGAAGGAAAATAATAGATCGGACACTAGAAAACGTAAGGATTGATCAACTAGACCAAGATATTTACTGTCTTATGCTCTATAAGTACACACTAGAGAGCCAGATTGACAGAACGGGGCGAATACTTTATGTTCAAATTCTGGCGCCAAAAATTCTTTATCAAAACTATGAAATAGGAACCTATACGATTTTATTGGACTCGTGGTCTAAATTAGTGTCCAGTGACGAAATTGCAGAACTTGCAATACCAAAAAACAACCCAACTAGTTGGGAATATGTACACAGTGGAGGGCGCCTTATTTGGTCGCTTTTAGAAGAAATAGCTGCTTGCGACCTAGGTAACCCAGTCTTAGATTTTTTTGTAGCAAAGAAGTTCAAATACCCCAGGCTCAAACATACTTCAGTGTACGCTTACATACTGAAGGATATTGCAGGTAACTTCACTTTTAGTGAACATGGTAAGAAGGAATTCTATGCTTGCAGCAACATAGGAATGCTGGAAAACATGATGGAAGACGAATACGAAGGTATGGCAAAATGGAATTTTGTAAGCAATACTTTTGACCAACAAAGTTACTACGAATTCTCAATTTTGATGCACATTCCATATGACAATGTTGGGTTTGTAAGTTGCGGAAAACCCTTAATTGATCAGGTTCGATTTAGAGAATTAAGCGCCGCGTACGTTAATAATGTCTGGCTTAGCATTTTAATTGGTCTAATTGTAGTTTCTATATGGTTAAGTGTGCTTAAAGGAAACAAATCTTTGTGTAAAATAAAATCTACATTTCTCTCAGCTTTCAAGGTTTTAGCAGAACAGGGGAATCCGTTCCCTGTTCGACTTACAAAAGAATGCAGAATTCGTATCTTGGTTGGAGTATACCTTCTGATGGGAGGGATTCTAAGCTGTGCCTACAAAAATGTCAACGTATACAACCTAATGCTTCCTCGTGCCAGGATACCATTTGATACCTTAAATAAATTGTTGGATAACAAATTCAAAATGTTCACGAGAAGTGGGCACGTTGAATGGAGAAGCCAGTATTTTTTAGACGAACCAGGATTATCTAGCTCTCTTGAATATTGCATAGGAAAGTTTTATGTATTCACAGAACTATGGGATTTATTTTATAAAACATTAAATGAATCATTTCGCTTCTCTGACGGCAAAAATGAGAAACGGTTTAAAGAAAACATTAGAACAATCGTCAATGGAATCAGTTTACACAATCAAATCCACGAAATATTTTTTCAAAGTGAGTTTGATTCTCAAAGTTTCTCAAATTTGTCGCAGTGGCTCAATTGTACCGATGAAGAAGGTGGACGTTCAAATTTATCACACCTGTTCAAATGTAAAGATGAAAGCTGGCTTGACAAGCACAAGTGTTATAAAGAAAACGAATTAGCGGTGTTAACACAAGAACTAAGAGACTGTGAAAATGCTGCGGTTTTTATGCGGGCGTCTGTAATTCCACAAGTTATGAAGGAATTACAACTAAATGACGTTCCCGCAGATGTGAATGCAGAAACGTACACAAATTACAGCTTAAGAATTGACCCACTTGGATCAGTTCCTCCATATGTTTTACGACGAATAAAAGGTTATAAACAATCCAACATTTTTGAATGGTGGAAAACAATGCTTGGAAACGTGAAGTTTCCTGCAATTAAATTGCCTCCAAAACCTCCAAATATGGAAGGAAACATACTAGTTGTATTTGTATTAGTGGCATCTGGTTGGATGACTACAGTATGCAGCTTTCTGATTGAATCAGGAAACATTATTTGGAATAAAGTGTATACTGGTATTATGCGAATATATTTAATATTTAAGTCAACGTATAGGCATTTGATAATGCTAATAGTTCCGCTTAGTTTTCTGAATGAATTTAGCAAGCAATGTTGCTTTCGTTTGGTAGGAAATTTCAAAAAAATATTCAAGATATTAACAGACTGTGAAACATTAACTAAAATTTATCGCACAAGCAATAAAGTTGTACCTTTTTAGGTTTTTAAATTAATAGTTTGTTAGTTAGAATAATGCTTCTTTGTAATTCATCCTAATCTTGTCGCATTTCTACTTTGACACTGTAAGTTTGTTATTATGACACAATGAATTAGTCTCCGAATAAAGATTAGCAACAAATATAGGAGAATGCTGTGACTGCATTGTTTTAGTTTACTGCTTATTGCTTCAGGGTTTTATTTTTGGTTTCAATTCTAGAACCAGTCGTGTTTCTAGCTTTATAGTTTGAAAAGTTTTTTAATTAACATGATTTCATATTTCTGCCTGTCATTTTCGATAGTACAAAAGGGTGCTACTTATCTTTTGCCAACGTTTACGACGCCGCCAAATTACGACTTATATTTCCGAAACTTGCTACAATATTTGAAATAATCTCCAATGTTTTATTTTGTTCGGAGACATCGTCACTTGCACGATTTCTTTGTTTTTGTATCATTTCTAGTGCTGCTTTTCTCGGCTAACCGTTAGTCGCTAACGCCATAAGCTTTCCAAAGACACGTCAAACATTTTTGTTCCCCTTACAACAATGGCTTTTAAATATGTAAAACGATTAAAGTCTATGTAACTGGCATTTGAACTTTTTATTATAAAAATTCATATTTGCAGTGAATAATTGCCGGTTTGTGAAAAATATAAAATATTTATCTTGATTTTTTTTCAAGTACATTAAGTCTCTCATCGTTGAGTTGTCGGTTTATTTGTCTGCATTAAACAAATCTCTGCATTTTTGTCTGCGTTCTTAACTATGTGGTTATTAATTTGTAAAAAACCTTTGCAGGCATTAACTACCCTAATTAGTGAAAGCTTAATATAATTGCAACATTTCCACACAGTTTTAAACAAATTGAATATGAAGTCTTGGTCAGGAAATATCTCGTCAAAGTTTATTGGCTTAATCAATAATATTCGTTGTTCCCTTTTTGCACTTGATTAAAAATCTATCAAGATCTGTTAAATCTGGTTCTTTTCCCAATAATTTAAAATGTATATTCCACGAAAGCCTGCGAAGATTTTCCTTCATTTTTCTGAGGAATGGCATAATATGTGGCTATGCTTTTTTGGCATATGAGTTTTACTTTCCAGTTTAATATCTTGATTTTTGTGCAACATAATAAGACTTCACTTTCACAAGGTTTATTCATGTCGAGTTTCTCATAATAACTAGAACCTCATATTCATAGATTAAGACTACCTAGCTTTTCTGTACATTAAACTTCTTTTGCAGTACATCAAAAATAATGCAGTGAACTGCAAGGTAAACTATGGATGTTTACATTGAATTGCTCACTTGTTAAAGCAGTAATCAAACATAATGTAACATAATGGTCCAGTTGCTTGCAAATTAATACATTCAAGTAGCATTTCTCATAAATTCATTCTTGTCTCAATTCAAATTTTGGTTTTTGTTGAAACAATGATTCTTTTTATCATGTGTTTGATTTGTTGATAATGAAAATCATATATTTGCAGTTAAAAATGGATAAAATCAGCGTGTTTTTTTCTATCTGTAGGTTCTTCGTTGAGAAAAATGGAACATCGATACAATCTTTCAAAACAAGGTGCCAGTAGAAGTAAAGGGGAACTCGGATGTTTACAATTATTACGACTTGAGAGACAAGATCTTGTTTGTACTTAACTGCTTCCCAAATGTCAAGTTTTTCTAGGTGAATGTAAAAGCAGGTCACATCAGCTTAAACAAAATATTGTACTTTTACTAAGATTAAAATTTGTCATGTCCGTCATGCTATTTTGATGTAATATATACTTAAAACTCGATTTAGGAAACTCGTAGAATGTGGCAACCAAACTCAAAATAAGAAAACCTTGAAACCGAGGCCATAAATTTTTCAATAGCTGATGTCAAAGAATTTTATTTATAAACGGAAAGCTCGTGGAAACAAGGTCACGCTGCTTTAAATATGCATGGGGCGAGGGTTTGGTTACTAAATTTAAAATGTTGGTTTCAATGCTTCACTAGTACAATTAAGCTATAATCTGCTACCTCCGTACAGACCTTCAAACTTGCAAACGTTTTTTGAAAACGTGTCATATGATAAAATTTTCATATCCAATCCAATTCGACCAAACAACACAGTAATTTAAACATAGTTTTAAGACCTATTTCTTCTGCTGTAGTTGATTCACTTTCAAAAGTAACTGACTGGGCTAATAAGTCCTTAAGACTGCTATTACAATTATTGTTAGCTGGTTTTGGTTCTGAATTTGTAGAATGTTATTCCTTAAGGTAGTATAAAAAATTTACGAACACGTCCATACAGAAAAAAGTAGATTTTGAAGGTATGACGTATTTATTCAATGTCACGTAACTGTTTTAGAGTTACATAACGCTTTGGCTTGTATATTCTTGGCTTAGGCTAAAAGTTATAAGTTCAGTGAATGTTTGTAATTTCTGGACTTTTTAGCCTTTATTACTTGCATTACTTGCTCTACTTAATGATCTAATAACAAAATTTTGAACCCCTTGTATACTTCAAAATATATATGGTAAACTGTGCTTCAGAAACATAGGTTTATAAAAACAATTTTGTGTTTAAAAGCCTGGGCATCAAATTCACTATGGCATCTCCTCTCGTATGGAAAGCTTTTGGACTAGGACATTCAATATACAAGAAACTGTTGCCGTATCAACATCCAATTATTTGTCATGCACACGTTAAACGGTTTACCTACGTGCCCTTCAAAACAAATCTCGTTTGTTGTCATATTTTTTATGTCCTATTAGTGTTACAAATGCTATTTATCCTTTACCTACTGATAGACTACACAATAGGAAATACTTATCACTTGCCAATGTTTCTTGCTGTAATATACTTCTTTATTCTTGCTGCTGGGATACTGCTAATGGTGCTCTGTTATATTGCCTATAATCACCGTGATATCTTGTGTAACTATATGTTTAACCTTCAAAACATACAAACCTGCAACACTTGTCGCATAAAAGAGCATAGTGTTATGCATTTTCAAGTTTTAAGTCACCAGTTCCGTAAATTGTTTTTAATTGACCAATCGTGTGATATTATTGGTTTGCTAGCATATGTTATTACAGCGGAGATTACATTAATCAGTTTAAGCATGGGTATATTCCTAGTATTGGCGGATTTAGATCCCTGCTTTTTCTTGCAGCAAATTTTAAATTTACCAAAAACATATGTTGTTCGTTTTACTGCAATATTTATTAGGTTTTTGGTTGCTCAGTGGATTTTATTAGAAGCTGGTCGACATTATTCGTTTTTTGATATATTGATTGTTGTACTTACCAGCATGACACTCCGATCTTTAAACAGTCTGCAAGCAAGACAAATTTCGGATAAGATTTTGCTAGTGTATGTAAAAATAAGATGTTGCAACCAAATTGGTACTGTGATCTGGAGATCGCTTGCAGGCGCTTACATGGCAGGAGGGTTTGTTTTAGTATTATGTGGAAATTTGATAGTTTTGCTAGGAAGGAAAACAATGCCCAAAAGATTGTAAATAGCAATCAGCATTCTTGATGTTCTTTTCATTATTGTTTCCATTATAGCAGCCCAAACTAGCGTGAAATGTGACGACATATCAAAGAATCTCTTAAAAAGATTTACTACGCAAATTTATTTCAATGATTTTGCTTATTGGAAGCGAAAACTTAAAGCACAGAGACAAATTGCTGTAGAGTATGGATTGGCTAAATTTGATATGTCAACAAACCGAAGATATTTTGGAAGTTGTCTGGAGCTGACTCTTAGCTATATGTTGTTAGGAAGAAGTAGAATGAAAATTGCGAACTTAAATATGTGATTTTTTTATTAATATTTTAAAAAACTATCACTTCAATAGTTTTAGTTACACATAATAAGGTTAGAGCAACAACAAATTTGCTAAGGCTGTACCATGAAAATTCAGAATGACAACTGCAGTAATTTGAACAACAAAATTCAGAGTCCCGAGATTCATGATTAACGTTTTTGCATGGCGATTAAATTATCTATTTTCTGGTTAAACTGGCGTTAAAATTATTGTATATAAAAGCTCAAGTGGCAATTAAAATGGGGAAGCCAAGCAGTCAAAGTGAGAATTCCTGTGGATCAGGTGTTGACTGGAATGGGAATCTAAAAAATGTGGTTCAGCCCTTGACGTGGGATTTGTTTGCAGTACAGCGGAAATGCACATGATAAAACGTTTTCCCACCGGCATGCAAAAACGGATAAATCCGTTTCACTAATCAGCTGATCCAGCTGGGGCTACGGATGAAAATGTTTTTCCGCTCGCAAGTCGTTTTACACCATACGTAATAGTGCGTTTTCTCACCCAGCCAATCAGATTGTGGGAACGGAATTTTCCGTTTGCCGCGTTAGAAAACGTACTTGATGAACGCATTATTACGTTTTACCTAATGTAAACATTAATGGTTGCAACGGCGCACCAAAACATTTACAAACTTTATATCCCACGAATTCAAATTCTCAGCTGTACGTATGCAACAAACATTTCATTTAAATTCTTGAGCTACTTGAGAAAACACACTTGAATAAAAAACGTTGCATATAGATAAATATCTAAGCAGGTATCAGCTTTAACCACAATTCAAACACAATTACTAAAACATGAAACTAGCAGATATATAAAACATCTGTACTTCAAAGACATTGGCGTAGCCAGGGGGTAGGCACATGGGCACGTGCCTACCCCAGACTTTGTCCAGGATGCCAAATGATTTATCTCTCGACAATAAAATTTTAATTAACGTATTCTGAACTATTTGGATGAGTATATTGGTTAATTATTAATTGATTTTGGTCATATTATTAATTAGCGAAAGCTACTTATTATACATCGTTCATGCTTAGAACACGGCTCTTTTTTCAACAAACTGAAAGATCGGTTTTACAGAATACTAACTTGCACATTTTCACACCAACTCTACGTATCAGCAGTATAAAATTTTGATGCTCAGCATAAATTTTTATTAATTATCATTAACCCAAAACTACCTGTTTTTCTCGCTTTTAAATTTATTTAGGTAGTCACGACGGCCTGCGCCTAATTTTACCGAGTGTTCTTCCTTTCTGCTTATCCAAACTACTTATTTAAAATGCAAAATGAAATTTAATGCAAATAGTCAGAATCGTATTTGAGTAACTGCATGGGTTACATGTAAGGCTATCAAAGTTTTAAACTTGAAATTTTGACTTCATATTTATATTGATTGCTAAGCAAAAGTGATATGAAAAATGTTCTAAGCCTCGATGCAAAAATGTTATCGATTCTAGACTTGAAAGCCAGACATATAATCCATGAAGTTACTCATTTCTGTGTCCTTAGAAACACAAACATGAAATGAAGCAACAACGTTTTAGTCAAAATATCCATTATGTCCTAACTGCATTCTTGCAAATATGGTCATAACTTCCTTTCAAATTAGTGTTTTAAAAAACTTAGAAATACGATTTTGGCAATTTGCACTGACTGCCATTTAATATATTTATTAACTAAGCAGTATGGTTGAAGTAGACGGGAAAAGCATTCAGTCAATTCGCCAAAAGGTGTGGCACATATATTTTTCAAATATCTCTGCAATGAAACCAAGTTTTGTCTTGTGCTTTATTTGTTTAATCAAACGGTTAAAAACCTAGGATTTCCTATGAACTCAGCGGTTTTTCCGTTTTTGAGGTGTGCAAAAGTGCAGTAAAAAACTGCAGAATTCCTAGTAATCTCAGCATATTTTGGCAATGTTATCACCGCCACACACCACTGTTTTTGCGATTCGCAATTCAAAGGGTACATATACGCAAATTTTGTTAAAAAACGGGGAAAAGTCGAAATGTTAACGCGTAATAATATTTTTCTTTGTGCATATGACAACTCGCGAGCAATGTAAAAAGCATCAAGTTTCAGCCAATAAAAAGCTCTGACGGAATATTTCCTTATATTTACAAGCATTGTTTGCAATTTTTTATATCTAGTGACTTAGCAGCATAAATGTTTTCCTGTTTACGTTTTTCGACCAAACGTTTAGGAGCACCATGAAGACTTAGCATGGTAGTGCTAATTGCTGTGTACTTCGATGTAGGTTCAAGCCTTGAAGAAATTTTGTGTGTGTGTAAAGATAGAATAGCAAAGTTCAATCAACCTGTCATTGAAAAAGGGATCTCTCCCAACATAAAATAACGTTTGATTGTTTTGTACAAAACCATGTAAATAGTGAAATTAATAAACGCCTTCGTGATTGCTGGTTGGGTAAGTAAAAAATTGTCGCACGAAAATACAATTATTCAAGGCGTGCCCACCCCAGACTTGAATCCTGGATACGCGCCTGTTCAAAGATATTATAAACTTTGAGCCAAAAAATCAGGCGGAATATGTAGATAGATTTTATTCATTGCTCTTCAGGCCACGGCCCATGGAACATCAAATCATTCATTTTACAAAATGTAGCGTACATCATCATATTAGATTACTTTATCCTAGCCAATTAACATTTACATTTTAAGCTAATTTTCTACTTAGATAAAAGAAACAGAAAAAAGAAAAAGGTAATTTTGGGATCTAATATGGATGAAACACCAGAGTATGTAAATTGCCGTGTAGGGTATGGTGATGAGCAAAGCTACTGGTCCTCTCCGTACTGCTTCTAGTATGGCACAGATCGTTGACTGGTAAAAAATTCCGCCCCTCCTCTACCACATCTCAAGGTCAAAAGTCGTCCCGTTCGGTGACGCTGAACCATCCCATTTTTGCACAAGGCATTAGGACTTCCAAAAACTGGCAACGAGGCTGCAACTTCCCTTTTTGTCAGGACCCACAGGAACTCCCCGGTGTGATGAAATTGGTCACGGGCACTTAAACTTGTTCACCAAAGCCCCTTTGGTTATGGACTAGTTACATGTCGATTGGCTGAAATATGGTTTCCGGAGTGGGGGACTAAGGGTGCCCACCCAAAGGAATCGCCGTCAACGTCCAGGTCAAACTTCCACCGCACTTCAAGTCCCTCTCACGATGATGATCAGCAAGCTGACACGGTAAATGACACACTCTGGGGGAGTCGGATTAGTGGGGTGGTCTGGGCGTCGTACCCACAAACTACTACCTAACTTCACTGATTAGTTGATATTGTGTTGGCAGGATTTATTACGATATCTAACTAGAATTATTTAGCAATAATCAAAAAAAGATATCTTAAAACTAGGACAGCTTTACTGCATAAACTAGCGCTTATGTACTAGACACACCTACCAAGCTATAGATTATACACAGTCAGACAGAGCTCCACAGACACAACCACTCTGGACCACGGCCACAACCCGACTCACGGAATATGTATCAAGGTCATCCAAGTATTTTACACATGGTTCAAAATCGTTGTAAAAGTTTGGTCTTATTTTCAATGTTTTAATATAATTTTTTATTGGTATTTTAGCTTTCTAAACACACGATAATATTATCTCTACCAGCGTAAAATTAGAACTTAAAATTTTGAAACTGTCTGCCGCACCTGCTGTCTGTATGCTACTTCATACTTATGTGTAATTCTTTTCAGATCATTGCCCAAACAACAAATGCGCACATAACAAGCAATGCTTCAAATGTTCAAATATTTACTGTTCTTATATATTTGGACACAAATATTATCTCGTATTATTTTTATTTAGGTTTAAATACATGTTTAGCCAGAAAAGTTTTATATAAGAACTGCACCTTTTCTAGCACTGTTGATTTAATGATAATCTTTTTTTACTACTAATGTACAAGGTTCTTATAAACGTACAAGGTAAAACATTTTCTAGCTATTTAAATCAATTATCCGATCAAATACTAAAAGGTCAATACTCAATGATATATTATGAAATTGTTCAGCCTTATTATATTGCAATTTTTAATGCTTGAAATTTTTAAAAAAGGCTAAACCGCTTTCTCGGAAACATAATTTTTTAACAAATCAATATCATTGCAGTAGTATCGAATATGTATGAAGTTCATCCAAAACTGCACAATTGTCAACCGACCAGCTACAGTCGTGAAGTCGTTTTCTAAAAGTTCACGATTACACACACACAGTATTTCCACAATTCGGGAAACACTTGTTTACTTTTCAAACCCATAAAACAAAAATGATTAGCGACAGGTTTTTTAGAATTGTTTGCAACGCTCTAAATCTAGCCAATAAATTTGGCTGTGTTCCATTTGAGTGGAAATATGGAAAATGTAACAAGGGAAAAGTTGTTTTAACTACACAATCGCTCATCCAGTTTAGCGCATTGACATCAACAGCTTACGTATACACATCCTTTGTAATTTGTCAAACCATTCGCTCGATTCTTGAGCGCAAAACGACCACCATTTCCTTTTACCTTCTTTTTGCTATAACTCTTGCTTGCATATTCGTAAGCTCACTTGCTACACAGCTTATTCGCAAGCGACAGGATGCTGTAGAATATTTTACAGGATGGATAATATTCCTACAGAAATTTCAAGGTATGATTTTTAATCTGTTTATGTTTTTGGGATGTTTTATAAGGAACTTTAATTTTTACTATTTATTTCTAAGAAACGTATTTGGGCAAACGAAACCCGAACACCTGTCGCGACAACTACTACTTTGACTCAATTCTCTACGTCAGTATTCCCTTGTCACTCTGTGCTGGTTTGCTGCTTGGTAGTCACGCCATAGTTTTCCCAGAATGTGAAGCCTACCCAACCTCGATAAGGTTACCAAGCATTATTGGCTTACCACTGCGTTTTATTTGGCCTGTTGCATTTTCCTTTTGTAGTGAAGCTGCGTGGCTTCTTTTTGCAATAATATTTGACTTTATACTTGTCAACGTTTGGTATTTGTGGTTGTTGCTACCCGAATTCATTTGTAACAAAAAAATGTGCAAACGCCGGGCTTCCAACGAATTTCGCAGTTTTTACAATCTACAATCTGCTTACACACAATTGAAAATTTTACATAATCGATATGAAGATATTATTGCCGCGGCAATACTGCCTGCGACAATAACCATTACAAACTTGATTTTATTTTGCAACTACACTTTGATCAAACACTGGCATGAATTAGAAACTGTCAGTACAACTATACTTTCAATTTGGTCTATCGGAGGGTTAGTTGGTGCTTCAGTTATTTTTGAAATTTTTGGAGAAATACGAAACAAATCTGTGAAGGTACTGGCAAGTTTGCGTAAAGCAGATTGGGATAATCCCACAACAAATCAAGAAATGAAGTTGTTTGTTAAAGGAAGTCAACCGATAAATTATGGATATGGGAAGACTTTTATTATAAATACTTCGAGTGTGCTAACATTTCTTCGAAGTGCAACTCGAGGAACGTTTAGATCTCTTATGGCTTTATAAGTCTATTGCAGGTAGTTACGTTTTATGACTAAGTCACAGTTTAATGCGTTATTGAGTTAGATTGGCGCCATCTCGCATTGTTGAAATACAGAACGAAAGTATTCGTGTGCAGTAGGCATCATAATATTTCTAATCTAGCAAGTAAGTTTAGTCGGAGTTTTAACAATAAATCTCTTAATATTTCAAATTAGCTCTCTGCATTTTTTTATGTATTGGTATGTCAATTTTGATGCAGGTTTATCGTACTGAAGCCCGTACATGGTAATTAGTGGAGCAGCAGCAGTGTTGGGTTATTTTATTAGAACGTGGTGTCAAAGCAATGCTTCATTACGGTTTGTGCATAATCAGATTAAAATACATAAAATAATTAATACAATAAAAAATATATAAGTGCAATTTAATGACAGTTTCCCTACCATACCACTTTAAGTTGAATGCAAAAATCAAATCTTTTCATGAAATTGTGTTGTGAGAACTAAAGCTATACAAATCAAATTTGTTCAAAGTCAAAAATTTTTCTTACATGCTTAAACAATTCCTTCATTTTTCTGTATTAAACACAATGCATGCGATTTATACTAAGTAAAAATATAAATCCATACCAAATTATGAGCCAACCTATCTGAAATACAAGCATTCCATCCCAGTTTTGAATGGTAAATGACGTGGGGGAAATCTTATTGCTAGTCGAAACAGAGGCTAAGCGTCAAGCGAAATGCAGAGGGAGGGCCCGGGTGAGGGTAGGAGAAAGTGGGCCCCTCTAATGTCTGATTTTTTACTTTTCTCAGAAAAGTTTTCTGATGCTGAGTTAGGGAATTACGGTTAAAATCCGAGTCTTAAAGATATAATGAGAGAAATTTAACAAATTCCAGCGCCAAATATGCGGAATTTGTACACAAATAATGAATGGCGAGCGTAGCGAGCCCAAATTTTTTAAAGTCATAAGCAAATTTTCTACAATTTTTGCTTAATTTTGCCTATTTTTGCTTCGTTTGGGGCCCTCTAAGCGTGGGGCCCGGGTCGACTTCGAACTCTGCCCCACTCGGCGCTTAGCCTCTGAGTCGAAAATAAAATAGTTATCTTTCCCAGTGACTTTTTTAGCGGACATTTGGGGTTTTTGTTGTACGCTAACTCAGCAAGCAAACTTAGCGGACCTTTGTTATTTGTTATTCAACTTAAGAATTCCTTTTATTTTTATACACGCAATGTTTGATATTCTCAAAAGATTCCAATGTATCGTGTTTAGAAAAATGCAAGAAAACAAAGTTTGTGTAAAAACAAAATAAATAATTGCACATGGACAAACAACAATTTAATCAGCGCGAGAACAAAGCACCATATGTATCTTCAAACACCCTGTAGGTAATCAAATATAAAGGGTGTACGATAATTATTGCAACAAATTTTAATTACTTCCAGAATCCAAACAATACAACTTATAGATCAGACAAGAGTATCCCCAAATAGGTTAGACACTGTAGATTTAAGAAAAAAATAACTCAATAGTATTTGGTATAACGGCAGCTTGCTGCATATATTATGTTAAGACAATTGCTGTCATACAAATTCCAGGTTTTTTAAACCATCACTTTACAAATATGCGTATAAAATCCACCTATAGTATATTTGTTGAACCGATCAGGCTTTTAAATACCCGCCAAAGTGTAGGCTTTTAAATAAGCTATTAGCCAATAAATTCTGACTACGGCCTTAAAAATTCCATTCAATACAATTTTAGCCGGTTTTTTGACATTACCGTTTCGAAGTAATTTTTGTCGCGAAACAAGTGCATAGAATTTGGGTGGCTGTAATTTTTTGCGTTTAGTCCCGATTTATACTTTTACATGCTAGATTTGAAGCCTATTTTTTGAGCTTCCGAAATAAGTAAAGTGCATACTTTTTACTAGCACTACATACTAAACCGTCGACATAAGAGAAACGTCCTTCGGTTTAGTGATGAAAAGCATGTACTCTTCGTTTTTCATCTTATGAAGGAAACTTATAAGAATGTATTGTTTAGTCGTTTAGCGCATTTCGTAGAGAAAAGAACTGTCTTTCTAACGTAGTAAACGGTTTTGTATTATAATGCCTATTTATTGCAGGAATGACAAATTTATAGTACAGGTGTTCAAAAAATTTAGTCTCGTGAAAAACCATGGATGGTGTCACGTTACTGTAAGTGTTGCTACGTAAAAATATAAGGAGGTGTGACCATGATTATTTTTTCTCTATTTCCCCAAACATACGCCTATCTAATACTGGTAACACTAGATCCCTAAAACGTACTGGTAATTTTATAGCGTGCCATGAAATTTGTTGCAATAATTATCGTACACCCTTTATATGCTTCAAGTTTTTTTTACAGGACATGTGGTTTTATAATTATATATGCATGTATGTATTTCCGGTCGTATGAGAATAATATATTACTTGAAGGTTAAAAATACAAATAATACTACTCAATTTTGTATGTCGATTGGTCCATTTAAAAGTTAATTAATGTCCTATATGTCCTATATTATGTATTTAAAGGCAAAAATAATATTTACTCTGCTGTTTGTGCCAAGACTCATATAATGATGAACGATTGACAAACCACCACAGCCATAAACGTTGCCACGTGTCTCCTGCAAATTAGAAGCTATGTAGTAAGTTAATTTCAGATTACGCATAACCTCAAGATTTTGCAAAAAATCAAAAACAGGATATACCAATTAGTGCTTTCCGTTGTCCCAGATTAAATTTCAAATATCAAAGTAATTTCCATTTTGATTTTACAGAAATCTAAAACCTAAACCATTTAAAGTGGTGTAATTTTCAATCAAAACATCTACTACTACTACTACGGCATTAAACACAAATGTTTTTAAACAATAAAAAATCTTGCTTTATAAATTCCTCCGACGTAAAACATTTTAGAAGGATAAATTATTGTTAATTAGTTGGTAAGGGTAAGACCTTGAATTGAACCTGATGTAAGTTATTACATATTATTATATATTATACTTTTGAATGTACGCCATAATATACCAGTAATTACCAATTTTAGTATTTCCATAATCTATAGAGTGTCCTTGACTGTGGGATAATTTAAGCATACTGCAATATGGTTACGCATAAATTGAATCTAATTGCGCTTTTACTTCTTACCATATTGTTTTTATGTCGCATTATCATTTCTAAAACGGCTTTACAAGTTGTAAATGTTTATTCAAAAATCAAATGGGTTCTTATTTGAAATTCATCATATATTTAATTGACTTAACACTGTCTTTGAGTCGATTGTTCGGAGGAACTACCATAACACTCGACAAAAGGAAGACACGTTTTTATTGTAAATTGAAATCGAGACCAATACTGTGCAGAACTTTCATTTTAGCAGTTTCATGTTCGGTACTCTCTGCTCCTCTTGTAATCCGATACCACAGACAAACCGATCTGGATACTTTTCTCTTAGCATTAGCTTGGTGGACAGGGTACACAGTTATTGTTTGCATTTATTCCATTTCAAGATTTTTTGACGACGAACTCTGCTGCGTTGCAGAAAATTTGGCAAGATTGTTACGCCGCTTCAATGGTAAAACCAAAAAAATAATTTCTAATTTTTCATTAAAAGAAAAACAATTCAAATTTGATGTTTTAGATACACTTACATATATATTTGCAGGCAAATACAAGCAATCCGGTGGACACTCAAGATTAGATACAATATATTTATTGATTTTGGTGGACTTTTTACTTGTTGGAGCTACCTTTCTTGGGATTTTTGCATTTACTGCTGCTTACTACTTATATGATCCGCAAGGCTTAATATTTCTTGGTGGTTACATTCCAACTAAATATTTCTATTTCCCACTTAAGCTTGTTATATTTTTATACCATGTATACATTCTACTTGGAGTATACATTTATACCAGTGTTCCAGTAGTAGCAGGAATAATTACCATTTATATTGTGTTTGTGTATACTTTTGGAATATCAGAACTTAAACTTGGACGAAGGAATTACATTTTAAATAGTCAGTTTCGTGAATTATCTGAGCTTCAAATTAACTTTCGAAAAGTTCAGATTTTGCGCAACCAATTTATGATTGGATGCAGTATAGGAACGTATCTTGTACTTATCAACGCTTTATTTATGGTTACTTCAGTTTACATTAATTTTTTGACCATAAGATATAGAAATCAGTTGAGTTTGCTTACATTAGGACCACTAGTAGTGGGGAATGTTGCATCATTTGTGTACTGGACATTTGTTTTGCAAATAGGTTGCATGTTTTATGTAGGAAGTACTAAAGCAATAAATTCTTGGAAGAGGCATAACTGGGGATCTCGTGAAAGCAATAGAATTATGAAAATGTTTAGCCGTTCGTGTCAACCAATTCTAGTATCCAAGGGAAAACAGTTTATAGTTGGTAAAATCAGTGTACTGAAATTTCACCGTGGCGTTACTCGTGGCACTGTAAGAATGCTTCTGGCAATAAAACCATAGACTTTGTGACAAATTGTTTTGCCATTTTGCATTTGTTAATGCATTGTATTCATTTGAAACAGAGATGGCTAAACCCGCGGGTTTCCACATTTAAACCCGCCGGGTTGGGTTTAAATGGGTAATAACGGGTTTTTGGGTTTTAACGGGCATTAATGGGCATTAACGGGTTTTATTTTTTTATACATGCATGAATATGGGGCCATAGAAAATGGCGCCCTTTATGGGTTTAAATTTAACATGGGGCTTTATTATTGCCCAAAAAACCCAGCCCAGCCAGGTGCCGGGTGGGGCGTTAAAACCCGGGCAAAAACGGGTTACCCGGCCTAGATTTAAACCCGCGAGCCATCTCTGATTTGAAACAACAAAGGGCTACAAGTAACTGCAAGGTAAAATCCGCTTAATGAAATCTATTTATTTACACATAGGTCTAGCCCAACATGGTGCCCTAAAGTACTTGAAAGTACATTCGCTTTGAATTTGGTTTTTTTCGTTGTAGGGATCATTCCCAGATTCCAAAACAATTTAGGTTTCTTAAGACCTCAGTAAAACCTCTATAAATATATGTTTCTTTCACATTCCTGTGTTAAGGACTACCTGTAAGAAAGCTTCATTTACTAAACAGTAATGAGGCACTAAAGTGTGTAAAAGTCAAAAAACAAACAAATATGCGTATTGTAACTTGTTTAATCATCCTAATCCCATTAAGGAATATTTGTTTGCTTTTACACTTTCAACCCATTCTAAGAAATCCTACAGACTACAATTCAAGTAGTTAGCAGCAAAACTGCATACAGAGGTGGAATGCATTCTAGTGAATACAACACAAAGCAAAAGACACTCTGTAAATATACCAAAGCTCGGGTACATTATAAAAAATTCCAAGTAGTGCCATGTTTGCATAAGAAAGATACGTATACTCAGAATCAACTTTATTTTTAAATAGTACCTACACAAAACATTTTTCAAACAAAACCATTTTTGATACGTGTAGCTTACAGGCCTAAGAAATAAGAGGTACGCTGGCAAACTCACGTAGTGTGTACCATATACAAACACATACCTGGTCTCATTTGTTGTGCTATGATAATATTTATTGCGTTTTAAAAATTATTCAGTTCAGCAAAATGTGTTGTTTCCATTACAAGTTTTGAAACAAGTGTTTTTTGTAATCCAGAACGTTTTTGCGTTTCAAAGTTTGCTAATATAGGCTCCCTGTAAGTACAACGTGCACTTGGATTTCTCAAAACTGACTTCAGTTCAATTAATGTGCAGATAACTTATTGTAAACAAATGAGCGTCTGCAAAATCAGAGTTTTTGTTTTCTGTGGCAGTAAATAACGAGGAGTAAAGTTATACATCTCCATCATGATAAGACCTCTAAGATCACGAAACGCTTACACTAGTTGATATATTGCAATAAGCAACGACATCTCATTTTGAGCTGAACCAAGAAGATATTTTCCATTGTCGCATTAGTTAAAAGTTGCACTTACAGAGTTAAAAGTAAGTAAAAGTTAAACAGCAAAGTCTCAAACATTAACTGGCTCTTGAATTATTACATTCCGTTTTATCATTTTTTTAATATTAGGTTTATCCGCCAAAATGTACTCGTGCAGAACGTGCGACAAAACGTTTCAAACCTATGGGGGTAGGTATGAACACGAGCGCTCAATTCACGATGGGATACGTTACCAATGCAAAATCTGCGCAAGGAAATTCATGCAACAAAGTAATTTAGACGCCCACTTACGTCGTCACACAAACGAAAAGATTTTCCGTTGTAACAGTTGTCACAAATCGTACTTCTCTAAAGGACATCTGGATCGTCATACTATCACACATCTCGGAGACGCCGCAAAAAAATTTCACTGTAACCAATGTACAAGGAAGTTTTACGAAAGTTCTGACCTGAAAAGGCACATGCACTGTCATCTGGATAAGCGACAGTACAAATGCCGCGTTTGTAACAAAGGTTTCAATTCACATGCAAATCAGCGAAGTCATGAGAAATGTCATTCAGAGACGCGGAACTACGAATGCAAAACATGCGATGCAAAATTTAAAACTACGGGAAACCTTAGAAATCATCAGCTGGTTCACAGCAAGGAGAGAAATTTTGAGTGCAGTTTATGTCTCAAAAGTTTTAAAAGAAATGGCGAGCTAAACCATCACCTTTGGTGGGTTCACGCTTCTACTCTTGGTTCATTTTGTTGTGTGTTTTGCAACAAAAGTTTTCGCACCAATGGACACTTGATGCGTCACATGTTTACACACACTTTGGAAAAGCCGTATAATTGCAACTTATGTTCTTACCAGTTTTCTACAAAAACGGGGAAATTTAATCATATCAGACGTCGGTGGAAAAAACTTCGAATTTGGGTATCTAGGATACCGGGAAACATAGTCGCCGCGGAAGGCGGCTGCAAAATATTCAGTTTTTTTCGAATTTTGGACCGGGAAATGGAGGAAACGGGAGGGAAGAAAGGGAAACGAAGGGGAAGAAATTAGGAACGGACAGGAAAAATTTGGGAAATTTAGATTTTACTTCATCCAGAAATTTTTCCCGGTTTATCAGGATACCAAAAATAAAAGTTTTTTCCACCGATGATATCAGACGACGTCACACAGTTGAGCGACCTTACTCATGTGACAGTTGTGAATACGCATTTGCAACAGAACGGGAGCTAAAAAAACATGTTGTAGTTCACCAAGCTGCTAAAAAATCGTCTAGGTGTAGAGAATGTGGTTTTTGGTTTCGTTTCAAGGAAAATCTTGATAAGCATTTTGATAAAATTCATGGAGAGAACGGTAAAAATTCATATTCATGCCGCAGGTGTGATATGGTTTTTACGACTGGTAGAGAAGTTAGGGAACATGCTAAGACGCACTTTGGTCAGTATTGCATATTCTGCAAAGAGGAAAAACTGTTTTTAGGAAAACTGTCAATATTGGAGCACGTAGGATTGCACATTTTGGAAAAACCTCATGTCTGCAAATACTGTGGAAACGAGTTTGCCAAAAAGAAAGCGTTACGATTTCATATAAAAGTTTCTTGTAAGAAAAATATAAACTGAAAAGTTCTGAATTCAGCTTGAAACACAAGATTTGTGCAAAATATGTAGTGCTGTACAACGCAAATCTTGTTTTTGATTAGTATTTATATCAATCTAAACATCAATCTAATTCTTCAAGATTTTGAAGCCAATCACCCCAAGACGCTAAAAGCCTTTCAAATTCGTCGGTGTTCAGTTTTGTTATGCCTTTGCTGTCAGCAAATACGCTGCCCAAATTCAGATATTTGATGCAAATGTGAAAAAATGGAAAAACGCAGTGCCCGAAAGAATTGCAGAGTAGCAAGCCGGTAAATTATGGGACTCAAGAAAAGGACGCTTTAGTTGTGGTTCAGTGGTCAAATCACAAGAGATTTATCAAAAGCGTTTTTAAAGACGGGTATCGGTATTGCACATGAACCAAAGGGATTTTAGAATGTACACTAGACTTGTTTTTGATGTGGCGTTTATGGAATATATAACTTAACGTGTAAATACGCGTGCGATGATTAGTGAGAAGAAAGAGTAATGCTTTGTATAAAATTTTATTAGATAGTTTATGTACCATTTAGTATTTAATTTAGTAGTGCTATTAATGAGATTACAACTATGAACATAATATTGTTCTTTGATTGGTTTGTGGAGATTTTCGATTTTAGAAGAAAATTGCAGTTCTAGAAGTTGTTTTATACTTGAGAAAAAGTTTTCTGTGAAAACGGAAAACAAAAAAAGCAAATTAGATTTAAGGAGTATTAGGATGTTATTATTTTGGAAGGAAAGTAGATTTTATGAAAAATAAAATATGCGTATCGGAATTTATGCTGGTTGGACGCTATTATTGTGAAACTTTATGAACTGGTGTTTTCAGATCCTATAAGTCTGAAGGTCATCTTGGTATCGTTTAGGCTTGAAAAATGATTATAACCCATCAATTAAGAATACTTTCAAAGTAAATAAAAATATTACGGAGTTGATGGTTTCTTAAGCAGTTCGCTTAATAAAGCCTGATTTAACTGTTGATCAGTTTGCACAAAACACAAACAAACAAACAAAGCACAAAAACTCAAGGATAGTGCTACATTTTTTGATTTTCAAAATTATAGCAAACGTAGTTTTCATTTTGGGTGAGTATTTTAATACTCAAACGACAAAAAGCTGTACAAAAGCAATTTTTAAAAACATTCCCTGCTAATTAGAACAAGCCGGAATAACCCATTGAGGTTTTTAAAAATTATTATGAACGTTTTTTCAAACTTGCTTAGTATTTGGGCTTACCTACATACTGTTTTTGAGGATCTAAAAGAAAACTAGGAGCCATTCTCAGAATTATTTAGTCTACCATCACCTGTTGGGTTACTCAGTATTAAATTGATAACTTTTGCAAAAGAAACCAATAAGTGATTTTTTATTACAAAAAGAAGAATCTTCTTATGAGATATTGATAAAAAGTAAACTGATAAATAGCTAAATAAACAGTTCATCATAGACATAGGCTAAAGATTCATCATTTCCAAACAGTTATGTTTTAAAGTAAAATTTAATGAGTAAGTATTGGCGGATGTTGACATCAAAAAATTAATTTTATCGGATTTAAAAATGAATAAAATTGTACCTACAAGATAATGCTTTTTATGATAAGGTACTTTGTAAAAGAGAGTTAGGAAAAATGTCTATGTGAAAAGATGAAAGAGGGATTAAGGTTTGTACATGTTTGTCAATATGTAAATGCTGCATGGCCTTTCTTGCTTGAACTCATTCCATTCTGAACATTACAAAAAATAAAGTATATTTTATTTTATTTTATTTTGCATGCAGCTGGTTTTTTATGGTTTTAATCCTTCAACTTTCCAAGAATTGGTATAATTTTGTACCTAAGAACCCTTGTTTTCAGGTTGCGTTTGGGTCTCTTTTTTTATTTTATTCAAGTATATTTTACAGTAATAACCTCTGGCTATTGTGAATATCATAAGCATGTATTAAAGTTTTCAAGGCATAATCATATACGCTGTGAAAAAATATATACCCTACACAGAAGAACATATCCATATTTTAGAAGCATAGAGGTTACTTGCATTGCGTGCACACGATCAAATTTTAGTGAACCATTTAAATAAACAAAGTCATCCTCTTGCAAGTCATTTTAATGCCATAATAGTGCCTACAAAACTTACACATGGGCTTCTTTACAAAGTGGAAGTGTTAGAAAATTTTCGAAAACAGTCTGAGAGGTGTCAGGTAGTTAAAAGCAATAGATAAATAAGATAACGCCTTACACGATGTAATAGATTGAATTTTTTCAATATTTAAAAACTCCTTTACTTTATTGAAATGCATTGCTGTAAGTTGTAGAAAAAAGTTTGAATTTTGTTTTCAGTTTACTAAAATTTTGATTTCTAAAAACATCTCACAATCAATCGGTTATCACTTTTTGAAAATGGCTGCTTCCAAGTCATCCTTTGTTCTTTGCTCTTTTTTCCTGCTTGTCTTGTGCAGTATGCAAAACTGTGATGTAAGTGGATGTGTTAAAAAATTAAGCAAGCCATCGTCCCTGAGTTTTTCTACGGGGGACGTTCTTTGGTGTAGGATGGACTTTAATAAAGGAGCGAAAGCGCTTTCCCTTGGCCATACAATGCTGGCTATAAACTCGGAAGAAATTATTCATGTCTGGGATAGGGAAGACAACTCCATTAAAAAGTTTAAAGGATCCACTGTCAAGGTTAAAAAGGATAACTTCAAATCATTTACGGAAGACGCTAGTATGCACAATTGTTTTATTATGACTAAGGAGTACGATCGCTTCATGCGGCCAATCAAACCATATAATGCCAGCACTGCTGTTAAAAGAGCCCAAAGGGATCTGGGAAGAACTGTTTATTACGATGCAGTAAGGTGCAATTGTGAGCACTGGGTGAGTTTCTGGAAGTACGGAAAAGGAAAAGCATGGAGCCTGCAGAGTGGTTTCCCCATGAGTTACAAGTGCGTACTACAGTTAAATTTTCATTAGATTGCTAAATACGGACACCTAAGATAAAGTTGGCTATATCTAAATTTCTTTTCTGCAAAGTTTGAATCTTTTAGTTAGTTGTGTAGCTTTTGACACGGTATGAATTCCGCTAAGTTTTGGTTCATTTTGTTAGATTTTGTTATATGAAAGCGCAACATAAAAAATGTTAGTACGTTCAAGAATATGGTTTTGTATTCTATGATTTAAAACTTTGCTGGACCAGGACCTAGTAAGTTTTCCTTATTTTAAAGTAATCATTTGTTTTCAAAAAATATACAATCATTTTATGTAAATCATCATAACCTAATATATATCTGTAGAGTAGAATTAGGCAGGCTTTTATGCATGTTTTAAATAAATATTTAGCAATTTTATGATTATATTTATATAAACCAATACTTGTATTAACTTTTCCTAGCGGCTTGTCCAATTTTCCCAGAATTTTTCATAACAATACTGAATCATGCCTATTAGACACTTTAATATGTAGTAGTAAGTGGCAAAATAAGTAAATGAGAACCAAATGCTATCAATAAAGTGATAAAATCCTATGTGTTGTGGTTGTCAGCTTGGTAAACCAATTATTAGGCAGTATCAAAGCAATGTAAATTGAAATATTAAAAAGCTAAAGTTGCAATATAAAATCCCTGGTTTGTTTTTACGCTTTGAACTTCCTATAAAACAGGACTGACAGTTCTGCTCACAATACTTAAACGGTTTCTAGTTTGCAACAACATAAGCAAACATCAAAAAGGGCTAAATAGCTTGCGTGCTACATTTCAACTTATGTTATAATTTTTTTTTCATCCAAACTACTTTTAAGAAAATTGAATAATAAATGACGTTCTAAAAGGCTATGCCTCATAATATAATATATTTTGTATGGCTAATAAGATATGTATTTCGTATTGAATATAACGTACTGCTACGATATGTGGTTTATGTTTATACTAAACCATCTTTTTGTCTTGATTTCATACGATATATCGTATGAAATGCTTTCGTCGCCAAACAAAATGTATTAAAGATAAAGCCATATTGTTATGTGGTGTTTTCTTTGCAATAACCATAAAATATACCTAAAAATACTGCTTCTGAAATAGCATGGAATTTTTTTAGTCACTCAACTCAACAAACTAATAAATGTACAGAATTACAGCAGGTAATGGCGGATTTGCTTGAGCGGAAACGCGAAAAAATTACTTAGAGCAATCTATCAAAACAAAATTTTGTTTTTCTCTTCGTGCTAACTTTGGAACTTGCCAGGCAGATATTGTTACAAGCCAGTGTATGTGTCTCCACTAGCCAACAACACAGCATAAATTACACTACACATTTACAAATACATAGGTAAATAAAAATTGTGAATTTATCATAACAACAAAACACGGTCCAATTGAGAAGAATCTCACATTAAAATTGAAAGACAGGTTGTGAAAATTCAAACAAAATCCGGACTGATAGAATAATTAACAAGATAACAACGAAATTTGGTTAATATGGGCAAAAAAGTAAATACACTCTTGATTTCCAATGAGGCGCAAAATGACCAATTGTTTCGAGAAACTAAAGAAAAGTTTCGTCAAGAGATAGAATTATCTGAGAAAAAGTTGTCCCATTCAAGTTGGGAATGGTACGATGTTAAAGAAAATAGCCCATGGAAAAAGTTTTGCTTAGAAACAACGCTTACTGGACCACAGGATTCGGGACAACGACCGCAGCATTTATGCGAACGGTAATGTTTTAATCAAACTTTGATCAGATCTCTACGGAAAATCAAGTCTAATAGTTTTTAATTCCTTCTCTACTAGCATATTTTGGCTCACGGCATTTGCTGCATCGGTTCTTAGCGCAATTTATTTAATAACTGAAATGTGGATTGCATTTCAAAAAAGTCCAATTGTAACAGTTTTTAGTCCTGATAAACTTACATTACGCGAGATCCCATTTCCGGCAGTAACTATTTGCAACATAAATAAAGTTCAAAAATCAAAAGTACAGGCTCTAAAGAGGTACTGCAAATAAGATTTTCGCACCTCACTATTTGACGAGGTTTAGGACAAAATTCTCACTTATGCGATAATGCAATGCGATAAAATCGCAGATAATTGACCACATTGTAATACTAAAGACTTTTATACTGTTAAAGGTACTTGCAACAACTTTTATATCGTTAGGTTGTGAAGTTTTATGTGATTTCGAATCACAAATTCTTATTTTTTACGGAGGCTACCAAGCTCTGGTGATCGATGACGTCATCATACAGGGTAGCAATTTGAAACTGCCTTATCTCCTGTGCTCCACACGTTCTTTTTTCTTCAAATTTTCAAATCCCATATGAATTAACACATTATAAACTACCATCTGGCACTTTCAAATTCACCTGACAGTGCACCTAGTGAACGCAAACGATTAATCGCGATTCCAAAACGATTTTCGATCCGATTTTTAATAAAAACGTTTGGATAATAAGAAAAACCGATTCGATTTTCCAAAATATTTTCGGTTCCAATGCGATTAATGGATAAAACGTTTGTTAATCGAAAAAATCGCGATTTTTGCCAACCACAGAATATATGTCGCAAAATCGATTTCAAGCTTGAAACAAAGAGAACAACAAATAATAAAAATGGACAAAAAGTATAATAACCCAAAATAGTTTGTGTAAGTCTGATTTGTATCGAAGGTTTTAACCAACATAGCAATATTGTTTTCATGTTTGGTTTTTTAAGCACAAATAAAATGGTTTGTGAAAATCGCGATTAATCGTGATTCCGATCCGATATTTGTATAAACCTTTACAAACGATTTCTTCCCGACCAAACCGCTTCGAGTTTTTGGATAAAACGTTTAGACAAAAATCGGTTTAATCGCGATTAATCGTGATTGCATTTTGATTTTTGCCATTACTAAGTGCACCGATTTCAAAACGTTAGAATTCGAAACTTTTTTTTTCCAAAAATTTGCAATAACTTGCAAGTCTTTTGAGTTTTCAAAAAAATCTTTTTCTAGAAATTGGAGTGTTTTATGTACTTTGTGGGTATAGTTTTTAAAGTAGTTAAAAAACTAATAACCTGAAACCCTAATTAAATTTCGAAATACCAGGGAGGTGAACGGGGATAACTCCACCATACACAAAGTTCGAGGGGTCAAGTGAGGTTTCAATCGACTCCATTTACCGAGCCCTGCAACATATTGAAATATTGAATAAGTGGGAATTTCGTCCTATACCTCGTCAAATAGTGCACCTGCACAATTTATGTTGACAAAATACACTATACCTAACATAAAGCATTTTTATGGTCTCCAAACAGTAGATTTAAGAACAGGAAAGCAGAACAATGTTCCGAACAAGAATACCTGAAAATGTTGGCATCTCTTGCTGGCGTTCAACATATTTGTGAAATGGGGGAGACGTTCCTTCAAAGGTTTACTATACCATCCTTTTACCATGACTTTGTTGATTTCAAGGAAGAATTGCGCAAGCGAGGGAACGATTTTGAACCACTAGTGAATGTTTCTAAAACTTTGAGAAATGTAATTGCAACAGTAACATAGCATAGCATAAAAGTAAATGCTATTTGATGAAATGTTCTTTATGGTTTTAGGTCACGCAGCCGTGTTCTGAAATGCTGGTTTTTTGTATATGGCGAGATCGTATTGAAGATTGCACGTACCTATTTCAGGAAAACCACCGACCATGGGTACTGCTGCACTTTCAACAATATTCCGATTTCTCTGCTAAAGAAGAATTAGTAAATAGTTTTATCTAATCAACACCATATTAAGCATTTAATGGTACTTTTATATGGTCTAATATGCTCTTGTTTTTTACCCAGCAATGGTCCTGAAAATGATCCACAATTCATTAGGGATTGGAAAGACGCAGACATCAACTACGACAACTTGATATTCAACAAAGACACTATGGACAGAAAGTATCCGTTTAGACAGAAGTATGGTGGAAGAAGTGGTGGATTATCTATTCTTCTAAATGCCAATTTGGAGGAATACTACTGCACAGACGTGGACTCAGAAGGATTTGTCTTATCCTTAGGTGTGCCAATTGAGCCTCCTAGAATGAATAACAAAGGCATTGCTATTCCAGTCAATTCAGAAGTATTCATTGGTGTGCGTCCAGAAATTACTGTTGCAGATGTATCTACAGAGAAGTTTCCTCTGAAGAAACGCCAATGCTATTTTAGCCACGAGCACAAGTTGCAACATTACAGCAAGTACACCACATCAAATTGCATAGATGAGTGCATTGCTGCTAGAACGCGCAACACATGTGGATGCACTCAGTACTACATGCCACGTAAGAACTAAACACGTCTAATTGTTCCGTTTATCGTAGATACTAATGTTTTTTATTTAGACGGTGCAGGCGATCGACTTTGCAAACCAGAACAACATGTGTGCCTTGAAACTGTTCAAGGTAATCATTGGTTTTAAAAAAAGTGTTAACAATACTTTCGAAAAGAATTATGTTGTTTTTGTATTATTTGCTATATAGATGAAATACTTGGCACAGGAGTGGGCCAGGGAGAACATAACCTGTGTAAACAGTGTTACCCAAGCTGCACGGAATAATGTATCGCTCAGAAACGTCTTTCTTAAGATTACAGCATGAGCAATTGCAAATTTTTTATCGGAATTTTCCAGAGTTGTAAGTGAGCTTAAAAAACATTTTATTTATAAACGAAACTACAATTAACACCGTGTTATGTTATTGCAAGATCTCAGACACATAATCTATCAATTGTCCATGTGTACCTTGGTGAAGATTCAGTGTATCCTAGAATGCGTATTGAAACATCGTCCATTATCAATTTAATATGTAAGCAAAACGAATGTTCTAGTATATAGTATATACATATGTATACAGACTACATGCGTGTGTGTGTTAAAATGGAATGAAACTTTAATTGTTTAGCTAACAGTGGCAGATTATTAGGTAACTAGACGATTGTCGAAAGTAGAAAGATGTGCGGACTGCATTTGCTTAGGCTATGTAAACTAACTAACTAAATTTGACATAGGGTTGACCCTTGGATTTTCTTTCTTGTCATTTTTGGAATGCTTTTATAATTTCACGATTCGACTGTTTTTCAACTGGTATTGGGCTCGTGTCAAGACTAAAACGGCAGCAGGAGTATCAAATGACAGCAGGGAACCGCCCGCAGATGCTGCAATATTTTCTATTAAAACCAAAACGAGAAACACAACCGCCTGAGAATCAACTCAACGGGATTTATTTCTGGTGCTCTGGTCAAGCAACCTTGAGCAAGCAATATTGATTTAGTTTGTAATTGTAAAGTTAAAACTAAAAATTTAGTTACAGATTATATGCTATAATATCTTGCTGGACATAAGTTGGATAATATTTGGCATTCATAAACGGGTTACGCATGTCAACGTCAGCTACGTTTTCTGTAAAATGAACATTTTGCTTATCACAAGATTAGCGCATAAAAATACGCAAGTTTGTAAATTTTACATTATTGCACAAGCCAAAAACACCCACAAGTGCAGCTAATATCAAACAGTCAATCGTAAACCTATTAAAGATGCCCGCTGCTAAAGAGTATAAGAATTTTATTTCGTTCCTTATGTGAAACATAAAGAATAAATTGTTTTGTCGCATGTCGTCATGATTCATTTCATGTCGTATGACATTTAAGAAAAAATAAGTACCCAGGGTGCAGATCGTGTTGTAGGCGTAACTATTCTCGTTTAATTATAGTTTACGTTATTGAGTCTATTTACAATTACCGAAATAGCGAGGGAAATAGCGAGAAAATGGGCTCTAAACTAGGGTAGATGGGCCCAATTTGAGTCCAAGATTCAACTACCATTTAACGGAAAAAAATTATGCGGTGCTGGATATTTTAATGAAAGCAAAATTACAAGTACATACTAACTTTATCAAATAAAAGTAATTAATAAATTAAAACCTAATGCAAAAATTGTAGATATACCCATTATTTACGGACTTACATTGTAACCAGTCCTACGATATCTCTGTCTAACGCAATAAATGACTACCGCACCTCCCTAAAAAGACTCATCTCAAGTGGTGCAGACTGACTGCAAAATGTTTGGATATTGAAATACACGAATTTGGCGGAATTTGGATAGGAGCGGGTTAACAGATGGAGCTGGGAGGGAGAAAGTTGTTGGGGGGATTTTTAGAACTGATCTAGGGTGAAAATTGTGGTGGATTTTATAGGAGGAAGCTGTTGACCAGTTGTAAGCAGGTGTGGTCTTGGGTGTTTTTTATGCATATGGAAAATTAGGTGCGAAATTGTTGGGTGATTTTGATGGTTTTGTGTGGGTTTTTGGAGTGTGAATAAGGTTCGGATTGAGAAAATCTGGAGGAGGAAGATCTAAAGGTTTTTGGCTATTGTGGGTAATATTTGGTACGGGAAGAGGGTAAATGAGTGGCTTGGGAGTTTGCTAGGTGCGGCGGGCGGTTTAGGAACTTGAAGGAAGGATACAATGATTGATGGGTTTCAGGAATTTTTTTGGAGTGGAGCCAGGTGATTTTTGGAGGAGATGGGAAAACATTGCACAATAACTGATGATTGAAAACGGAAAATGTATTGTTTGCACTTGCACCTGTGGTATACGTTACAGATCAGTGATCTGAGATTACTTAAGACTTTAACGTTTTTGAAACACAGCGTGAAAAATTTTGCTTGCATTATGTTTGGAAAATTTCACGTATATTACTTTTGTGCGCATTTTTAACCTAAGGTATAGCCGCCGGCATTCTTTAAAAATTACTGGAAATATTTCTAGAGCAAAAGTGACACAGCAAATTGCTAGTAAACCTAACAATACATAAAAAACTACCACTATATTACTAGATATAGCAATTGGGATGGCAACGTTGCCTGTGGCTTCTTGATATCCGTGATAGTGGCGTACATCATTGGACACGTTTTTAAAAAGGTAAACTTTTGTCAATTTTGTCCAATGATTAATTAGACCAGACTGATGCATGGACTGTAACCTTGTCCAATAAACATCAGGAGATCCTGGTAAACCATAAAACTCAAGCAAATATGTTAATTTGTGTACCGGTGAGCTACTAATATGCAAATCTGCCTCATTAATATTAATAACTCGATTTTTAAGCTTGGTGTACATACTTAAAATTTTATCATACGACTCGACAAATGCTTCATGTCTACAAACATTTAAGTAAATCAATATAAACTCATCTGAGAAATCAAGAAAATCTGTTAGATTTTGTATTCTATACAGCAGTTTCTGCAGTTGAGTGGTTTGTTTGACTAGTGTTTCACTACAGTACGCATCTGGCTCTTTGCACTTGGCAAACTGTAAGTATAACTTATAAGTAAAAAGGAAAACCAAGCCTGACTTTGCCGTTAGATTAAGCCTGGACAACTGTGTTGGGTCCCTGTATCCTTCAGGAATGTACTTATGTACGGATTGTATAGTTTTTGCAGGTGTAGAGTAAAATGTAAACTTATTTAAAATTAGCTCAGAGAGCGTGTCCAGGTGATTAGGTAGACGACGGCTAACTAGCTCTGTAATATTATCGCCACGATAATAGTTGCAGAGCAGCATACCAACTACAACCCAGGGCAAAAACACGAGTTTGTTCATCTCCAAAATTCTTATTGGTTGTCCAATTAAAATGTTATAAGAAAATGTTAGTTTGTCCCACCATTTTTTGTGTTTCATATCGACATTCCAAGTAAGCATAATCACACTTATTAAGGATAATCCGGCCATCAGACACCATGTTGGTATGTCAAACGCAGAGATGTATCCAGCATATTTCAATTTGTTCGACTTTCTTAGAGAAGTACATACAAGTGAATATATATGATTTGGGCTTTCAAGTGTAGACACAGCCTGTGGCCACGGAGCCTCAGAAGCCCCCATTACTGGAGTTAGATCAGAAATTAGAAAAGAATAGTCACTAACCTGAGTAATTGTTGAATTAATAAAAATATTGGTACGTATATATAACGCCAAGCTTCTTTTGTTCTCAACACACTCATCCCCACCTGTACTTGTGACACATCTTAGAAATACCTTGCTTGTAAAATTTCTGTTAAGATTCCAAATCTGCTTGAAGCTTAAATCAGGTAAGGAAATAGCATGATATTCTTTAATATTTACTGCTTTTAAAGATTCAGCATCAGAAACACAAGAAACGTATTGTAAGATCCTTTCTTCTTTGGCAAACAAAAAGCACTTTTGATGTATTTCCTCATATACGCTCGTTAGTCTCTTCTGAAAATCAACCACATAATATTTGTGTGAACGGTACTTAATTACACTGAATTGTTTAAATCTTTTGAGATGTACACATATTTTGACAAAGTTTACTTCAATGGCTATGTGAAACCTGTACATCAAGTAATGCTCAAAAATGAATAGCATCGAAGACAAAATTTGGTATGTTTTGCTTAACATTCGTTGATTAAACTGAACTTGGACAAGAAAACGGTTCCAGAATATTCTTTCTTTTTTTGAGATATTTAAAAACCCGTCCAGAATATCATCTGGAAAACGCACACGATCCCTATCAGCCTGAAACAGAGGAAGAACGTTACAATATACAGGCTCAACATAAACCAATACTGTGCAGGTCAGTTTTGGGCTAGGTTTAGATCTTCTTCCCATTATACGCGTTTCGTTGTATTTGAAGCGAAGTTTTTTGCCCATGCATCTAAATCCGCCTGTGTCTGATGGGCAAAAATAGTAAAGTTTATTTACAACAGGTATAGTAAGAGGTTCTATGTTATGAACGCCTCCAAATACTTTAGTGTCCTTTTCAGATATCAGAGTATAATGCCTAGCTACGACTATTGTGCATTTGTCAAACGTTTGCAGTGTCTTGGTCAAATGCAACTGTGGATTCAAAGTAGGTCCCCGAGCGGCAAATGCCAATTGCATACAAGTATAGAAGAGCAGGAACTTCATTTTACAAGTTTTAAAAAGTTTTTTCCATAGCATTGCAAGACTTTATGTTTGGCCAAGTCAATTTTTAAAGGTTTATTAATGATAAAAACTTTCCTTTTGTTTATATTTGTTACAATATTGATACAAGCTTTAGCTGGGCTCTACAAGAAATTTCAGATTAGATGTAACACTATAACAATAAAGCACTATAACTAGAATTTGTTGCTATTGTCAAAGAAGCAGTATTATTTCTAGTTTTTCCTTAGCCAACGCTCTTCAGCAATACTTAATTTTCAGTTCTATGCGTTTAGTGAAATTGTTATACCAGCTTTTTAACAGCAAATTCCCAACATGAAGCGCAAATCCACAAGCGATTTGAGACTTCTATAATAAACGTAGCTTTATTGAAAAGAAAATCGTTTCGATTTAGGTTTCTTAAAATTCAAGATGAATTACTGACATGTTAATTCTTACGAACACGTATTTTAGTTTAAAAAGGTATAGTAGATCACCAAGACATATGCACGGAATACAACAAGCCAAACTGACAAATCCGAGCTAATTTTAGAAAGCCCCCTCACGCCTCAAAAGAAAATTAATTTGTTAAAATGTTTACATTTCGTACTTTTAATTTGTTAAATTGGTATCTTAACAAGAAAACTAATCACGAAAGGCAAAATTTTAGTCGTAACCGGGAAATGCAGACATTGTCACCGGTTTTATGATGCTTTTATCCGACAAATAAATTCCCCCATAATTTTTTATCACCTGGTGTAAATGCCTCCTTTTTCTGGTGTAAAAGTATTATTTTTACAACGGTATTGAAGATGTCTATATATTTATTCATATGAAAATATCTGCTTAATACTAATTCTAAATTCCATTTACAGATATTTATCCTGAATAACGTTATTCAGTAAGCACGTTAGCAACAAATCATTGATTTGGTACGTGAGAACAAGATTAGCAATTACCCAAATGACACAAACGTAACCGTCAAGGCTACTCTATATTTGCTGGTAGATTAGAAACTTGGGAGTGGGACAGATAATGCAAAATCGTTTCATAATAGCGGTACTCCGGACTCCAAATAAAAGATTCGAATAAGTGACAGTGACCAGAGCATACGTCATAAATAACTGTTCTGATGCTATTGCAATATGTGGAAGGGAAGCATTTGTTGACGATTTTAAAAGGGACTACTGATATGTGCATTTAGCTTTCCATAAATAAAACATTTGTGAATTAAGTATTTAATACTTATCTATATCCTAAATAAAGTTGTTTAAGACACATTTAGGCAAAAACTGAGTAGTAAAACTAGAAGGAAGGTGGAACTAACGCTTATGCAATAGTAAACCACCATGGAATGTAGTAAAGCTGTCCAGCAATCCTACAGAAAACACCTTCAATGTTTAGGTGAAACCAAGTATTAAAAAAGTCTACATGTTTATCTTAAGAATTATAAGAATCAATTTCAAACATTAGGTTTGCAATGCAATCGACGCTAATTTTGCATTGTGCGTGTAAATTACTTTTGGAGACATTATATGGACGAGAATACATGCACCAGTTTATGCTTACATAGTATCTCTTGAGACCATTACGGAAGGAGTATATACAGAAAAGTGTCTAGTGAAATATGTCAAAGGGCAGGCCAAGGAGTGAAACAATCGAAATAAGTCAAGATATTCCATTTTTAAATTGTACTTTTACGTGAATAAGATAAAAAATATTGCTTTTACACCATAAAATCATAACATTTCCACCTGGTGATAAAAAATTATAGGGGATTTTTTTCTCGGAAAAAAGCATTGTAATAGTGGTGATGAAACCTTTAAATTAAACTGATGATAAATTGCATGCCATCACCAAATTGCTAACTCATTAGTTAATTAGTTTATAAACCTTATCAAAATGTTTTACATTTTCAACAAAAAAATAGAATTTGAGCAGCGCATCTTTTCAATACGGCGTGAAGAAAAGATATTTTTAGAAAACATCAAGATTCTGTCTTGCTAAGACTATGACCCCTTGCAATTTCTTGAAAGTGTTATTTCAACCACGTGGGAGATACTGAACTGGATCTTTAAATTAGGCTGTAGAAACTAGGGACAAGAAATTCACGAAACCTGCTGAGGTGAAAATACTTCAGTGAGAAATCATGTTTCTGGAAATATTCAATACCCGGCACAACTCATTATTTTCAAACATAAATGTAAGTTTCCACATAACGTCCAATACAAAAGAATTGTCTTATAAAAATCAATTTGTGTAATTGATTTTTTTTGAAGAAGACCACTTCAGAAAATTACACACGAGTTTCAATATTGACCAAATTAAAATATAGATAGTATGAGGAACCACTTATGTTTTAATGCAGAAATACAAAGTATTGCTGAACAGTTATAAAATGGTTTTGTAGAACTGATGGATGCATAAATACGTAGGAAACCATTTGTAGTGTTAATTTTCGTTATCAAACAATATAAGCGACGAGGTTTTCAAGAAGGTTTATAGCGAAACTTTACATTTGCTAGGCATATTAATTGAATTGTGCAAGGCTAGTTATCCAATTCTGTCAGAAATTGAAGTAGTATCGAAACTGAATGAATTAAATTGGGGTATTCTCACCCGCCAATTAAATTTGAGCTTCGAGGATTCCGCGGAAAGGATTTTTTAAAACTTGGTTCGACTTCTGGCTTATGAACACATGCATAGTTTATCGTTAAGCTTCATCTAAACAAACAATCAAGTCCTAAAATTAAATAATACCCTGACTTGCATTTTTGTTGATTAAAGAAGTTGTAGAGCCCTAGCTGGACGGTAGTCAAACCACAATCTACACCAGTATGCGGGACTGTTTTCGTGCTTTTATTTCTAAACCTGCTCCTGGTGTATTAGCCCATGGAGTAAATAAAAATTTGAACAACTTTTTCAGCCATTTATAAGTGACTGGAATTCTCTCCTTTGCACAATGAACTATCTTGAAGCCAATATTGCACCAACAAATATTCCTATTGTTATGCAAAATACGCATTGATGCTTAGCTGGTTTTGATAAAATGGATAAACTTTGACGTTTCGATATATTGCTGCCGTTACATTTTTTTTAGTACACCTGGATACCGGGAATAAAAATTTTTCCAGTGGCGCATGTGACTAATAGTCACTGACTATCGAACTATAGTTCGAATGTTTATTTGATAACTTTGTGGAAGTAACCAAGCCAGACTACTTCACTTCCCTCGGAAAACACGACCTGGTGGACCGCTTCGACCGTACCCAGATAGACTACCACCGCTGGCATATTGCCTACTCTTATACCTACGCGTCCTCGTCCTCGTCCTTCCGATGGAAATTCCTCTTCCATAACCCATAACCCCCACCAAACAACAAACAGTTCCATTCCTAGATGACACATGGGAAATATAAAAAAGCGAATCAGTATGGCTGTTGTTGACCCACTCAAATGACGGAGAAGCTAAGCTGACAATTCCCAATTACATTCTCCACATTTAATTTTAATAAAGCTTGCACACCAGACTATCATTTGTCTGAGAGAATAATGGGAATAGGTAACTAACCTCCATTGATCAACTTATTTACTTGGTGGAGCCACCAGTGGACTATTCGGTGCTATTTGAATTTTTGAATGCAAACATAATATTTTTCACTGGTTGACTTCCTTATAGCTCTGAAACTTAGAATCAATATAACAATACTGCCAAGTAAGAGTCCTCAATCATGTCAACTATATCCTATGCCCATTTTTATACTTTTTTTTAATTGTAATTAATAAGGTTGACCAAAAACAAGACAATGCAAAATCTGTCGATAAGTTAGCTCCCTCCGCGTCCACAAAAATACCGAGCGTCTCCGATTCATCACAAAAATGCTTAATGGTGGATTTTCACTTAATTTGTTTGGTGGTGGGCGCGCCACTAAAACAGCCGTTGGGAAAGGTGACCAAACCGGAATCGGTTCGGAGGCTATGAGAAAAAATATTGCTTTTCCGTTGCGTGTCTGGTAGAAAACCGACTGAATTTTACATAGCCGAATTTACAAATATGGATAACTATTCAACCCTAAATGTAGATATTCCTGGATAATCTTCCCTGGATAATTAAATATTCTTTTTCCGAGTTTCGAGAAAAAAAAACAAAAAATAATAATGAAAATTCAAATTTTGAGGGGACGAGAAATTACAAGCCAAATAATAATGTTTCCGTCAGTTTTAATTGCAAAGTTGCAGGTTGCTGGTTTATATAGTAGAGACTCATACAATCTTACGCACTAAAATAGAAGATTGTGTAATGATGGCTGATTTAGTATCAGAATAGCAAAAACATTATTGAAAAGTTTATAAAGGAATTTGTTAATTTTTATAAAAGCTTTTGTTACATTTGAACGCCGATAATGCTGAACTTACACTTGCTGGGTTGCAGTTTGCATACAAGTTCCGGATGTTCTTGCTATTAATGCGTGTTTACTTCTAACACAACAGAAAACTTCACGTTGAATGCTACTTCATAGTTCTTCCAAAAGCCCAAAATTTGGTGAGTACTAAAGCGTTTTGTATGTTTAAAAAATCAGGGTATGCTGGTTTTAAGAATCTGCTGGTTAAAAAATCGTGAAAACTACTGCGGTAAATTACGGCAGCAAATAATTGCTTATACGTTACCTGAATACAAGTTTCGTTACCTTCCTCAACCAACCGGAAATTACACAAGGCTTCATGTAACATTTGAAAATCAGATTTGATACAGTTGTCACTTCCTCCTCCTTTAATCTGCACAAATGCTGACTAATCAGTGCTTTATCCAAAGGAGCTGTTGACCATGCAATCATTGTTTCAAACTTGGGGTCACGTCAGAGTACCAAAATGCATCACTCGAATTTTTACATTCTGCCAGTACAAGTATAGCATTTCCGGCGTCTAAATGCTTTAAAAATTTCTTGAAATTGAAGACGCTCCATTCACAACTTTTTAAAACATATTTCTTATTCTACCATCAAATCATACATCATAGTTTTCTCCATTTAACACAATTAAATATTTTATGAATCGTAATATCATATAATAAAATGGTAATATTTTATGAATTTTGTAAAATAATACATTCCAATTTCTTAATTGTATTGGAACGTAACAAATGCAGAAATCGTAGTTGCTGAAATATAAAGTTAATATGTATACTTCTTAAGGTCTGGCCAAATACTTGATGGTGGGGCCCTTTATAGATTGAAGGAACAGTGGAGCTTGTTGCAATAAGCAAGGAAAAGCAATTATTGGAAAGTTGAAATAAATAGGAAATAGGATTGAAAGATCTTCTGGCATCGTTGTTTTAATTTATTTTCTAGCAGGACCTTCAACCTGCCATTTTAATTGCATGCATTACTTAATAAACAAAAAGTTAATTGCTTAATTTGTGTAAAATACAAATTATAAATTGTACAAGTTTCGGTAAACATAAGGAATAGCATTCACTTTATTTATTGTATTCTTGAATAACTTTTGCCACAATTTCAACCATTATATCTTGTAAAGAACTATTATAAACATACAGACTAAAAATACAAATTAACAGAGTAAGAGCACTACAAAAATACAGTGAATAAAGTACAAAAACTAAGGTCAACGCTAGCCGGAAAATCATTGGAGAGAAGCCAGCCAAAATAATGTAACGAATCACGGCCTTGTTTATCGTGATTTGAATAGTCTTGAAAGTGATAGATCACATCCAACTTAATTTCTTGAAAGTGATCAATTATATCTATTTCAGGGAAAAATTGCTTTAGAATAAATTTTCTTAAAACTGGAATTCAATCATTACATAAAATCTAAGAAGAGATTTTTGAGTGCAAAATGCGATTTTAAATTGTTTTTAAAGATCTGTGACGGGCCAACTAAGGGTCAACGTCGACAAGCAATAGTTCTGGGGTGCAGGAATGGTGCTACCCGCGGGTCTTTTATTAAAACCCACCACCCAGGGTAAAAACGGGTTTTAAAAGACACTGGGTTAAAATGGAATTTAATGGGTTTTTAAAATTTATAATGGGAAAAATTGGGCAAAAAAGGTTTGCCCAGCCCACTAATAAAACCCACCACCATACCTGTTAGAGTGTGTTCTGAAGGTGGTGGAGGGATCCAGGAGAAGGATCCAGAGACTTTGGAGTGATTGTTAACGAGTGTTACCCCAAGGAAAAGTGGACGAAGGGAAAGAGGCAGTTAAAAATGCTACTGGAGGATGAGGGTGACCAGAGGAGCACTAGAGGGCTACAGTCCGGAGTCAGAGTGTGCAGGAGATGGAGGGTCTCCATTGGAGAACACAGGTGCCTCCAGAGGAATTCGAGGAAGCAGAAGAGGAGATTACTAGTGTGGAGCGTTTATTGAGTAAAAGTGAAGAGGTGGGAATTAGTGCACAACACAGCAGTACCTATAGCACACCATTCTTCCGATTTGATTTAAGAATTCAGTTAGATAGAATAGCTAATCTATTCTGATTAATGTAAGACAGAATTAGGTCAATCTACAAGTTTGCCATTTGTTTTTTTATTATAATAATTGGTTTGGTTGGTTTCATCTTTAGTTCACTTTATTATATTGCCAACCTTGCAGAATAAATAATAGAGAGTGAGCCCTAGTCTAGTGTCAGTTTTGGGGGGATTATGCGTAATTCTGTGCAGGGAATTATCAGGTATCGCTGGCTGAGCATCGATTGAAGCTTTATGAAAAAGTCCAACAATGCGAGTCGTATTATACAACACAAGCTATTTATATGAAATTTCCCAACAATACGAAAGAAGCTATATGAATTTTCAGAACAATTCAAAACAGAAACACATATTAATATGAAAAACAGTTTAAAAAAGAAAATATTACCTTTACCGTTTTCCAGTCTTTTATTGACTATATACAATTACCGTATTTTCCCAATTAAACGCAGTCTCCCATTTAGGCGCAGCTCCCAAATAAACGCAGCTGCGTTTAAGGAAAAAAAAGTTATTCAAGCAAAATAAACGCAGCTCCCAAATAAACGCAGCCCTCAAACAAGCGCAGCCCTTTTTTGGGTAGCAAATTCTGACAAATTTGATATGTTATTGTCAAGCTATGAACTGGTACTCATTTTCCTAGTTTTATACATGCAAATTGTTAGTTTGAAGAGAAAGTAGGTAAATTTTGTAATAAAAATGATTCCCGGGAGCGGAATTTGTGTTGTTAGATGGCTACTTACTTCTGTCATATTTTGACTAAAATTAAGCAATTTTTCTTTCAATTTGGCAGTAAATTTTACTAAAATTTGATGTTTGGAAATAAACGCAGCTCTCAATTAATCGCAGCTCCCAAATAAACGCAGCTGCGTTTAGGGGTTCAACTTTTGCCGAAGCAAAATAAACGCAGCTGCGTTTAATTGGGAAAATACGGTATGTGAAAAATGAAATTTGCCGATTGGTAAATGCCCAGGCTCAACTTTATTTTCAATTTCTTACATAATTACTTGTCAACAGTTTAAATCTCACTATTAATTTTGCTATGAAGTGTTTCAAGCAGAACGGAACTAAGCAAATTACTTTTCTTATCGTTATATTGGTTTCGATCAAGAAAGCCACAACTGCAATATTCAGACCAACCAGCAGCAAAACAAATATAACTACAATATTTCCTTTAAGTGAGGCGCTCTGTACTTCACCTTTTGCATCATAACTGTACTCCATGAATTCAGATGCAACTTTTGTTAGCCAATCTGCAATTCCTGCTGCTTTTATTGCACGAAACCTTGCTTGCGTTTTGAGTGAGGTAATGCCCGAAATGGTAAAGCCTACCTTAGATCGAGCAAACTTTTCAGAACCTATAGAAATTAATTTTCGACCAGAGCTAACTAATTTCTTTGTGTAAACATTCACTAGATATTCCGGTAAGAGATATGCTTTCTTCTCGCATGCCATTAAATCTTGCAAATACCATTGCTCTTCTTTCTTCCAAAACTGATGCTGGATTAAAGAAAGCAACCTCATTCTGCTTGCATCACTGTTGGGTAGTATTTTAAGTATATGCAGAGGTTCTAGCACTTTATAAATGCGGCGCAGCTCAGTTACTACATTTGGATGCATATCAGTTTTTAAGATCAGGTCACTAATTTTAAGAAAGTCCTTTACATCCTCCGTAACCTTAACTGTTTCACTGTTTTCTTCTAAGTACGGAGAATGCATGTTTGTTGCGTACAATTCTGTAAACGCGGACGAAAATAATGAAACATTGATTCCACTATTCCCAGTATAAATTGTAATGTGATGACGTTCAACTTCCAAAGTTTTAATTTGAAAATCTTCAAGGTTTAAGCTAAGGTGAGTGGTTCTACTGAAAATTGAAAACCGGTCTTGAACCAACTGATGTAGTTTCTTGTACAAAACCGGAGCTCTTGGTAGCACCATATCGTAAACATTGTCATTCTTGTATGCATTGCTAATTACAAGTCCTGTCAAAAACAATCCAGAAAACATCATTCGGTACACAGGATTTTTTTCCATGTAAGTTTGGAAGGGGTCACCTTGCTCCAAAAAAATTTTCATTATTCGAAACAACGTGTCTAGCCACTTATGGGAATACTTATGTGTTGAAAATGTGCCCCTTACAATGGCTGCAAAAACAAAAATGCAGCAAATTATACCTATCCACACTTCTAATTCAAACACGTTAACAAAGGCTTGAAACGGAAAACTTTCTAGTCCGTGTGGTCCACAAGAAAGAATGCGCAGTCGGGTAAGGTGATTTTCGAGTACAATCTGATCCTTCGGCACATAGTTTATTGAAATAACATTCTCTATCAGCACATGGGACGCCATAGGATTCCTGTTCGCCTTTTTGCACAATATACGATCTACAGGAATTTTCGACCAATCAGTGTCTACATTCGTATAGCATTGGTATTTATAGCATACATTTGCTTCCTCAAAGTACCATGTGGTATTAGCCTTAGTTAAAATAGCCAGTTTCATCACTCGCAAAATAAAGTTTTCATGATTTTTCATGCCATCGCGAATCCAGTTTGCTGACGAACAAGCTTGAACTAGGTATTTGGAGATAATATTTTGTAACGTTTGTGAGTGAAATGCCCAATCTAAAACCATATATGCATTGTTTGTTATATCCCGCAAATCTTTTATATAGGTACGATTCATATTTAAAAATTGTTCAGATGAATATGTTATATTTTCCAGTCCAAGAAAATGGTTACAAGATGTTACAATATTAACTTTAGAAATTGATCTTTTTACAGCGTCCATTTCAGCAATAAGATACATCAGCTCGCTTTCTATACGTTGGTCGTTTTGGGAAAAACTATATTTAGGTAGCATAGCTCTGATAAGTTGGTGAAACATGTTGATGGACAGTTTGCTTGTACTGTTCTCAAGGGGAATCAGGAAATGGAACGTAGGTGACGCCAGCAAATCTCTGGCTCTGTTAGATGGTCTTTCTAAACTGAAGTATGTTTGTGGAAGAAGAAAATACGGGATAAATAAATGTACCAGTATTCTTCCTTGCCACGGACGTGATAACAGCTGTTTCCTGTTTATCATATTTTCAAATGCAATGATGTTTTTTATTGATTGTTTTTGCTGCTTCTGTGTTTCGTTTCTATAGTTGAGCAATTTCCTTCTTAAGATAATCGGGTACTGCATTTCCTTAATATCGGCAAATTCATAGTTATTTATGGAAATAAGAAAATTATTTTCTTGTACAAGAGGTGCAAAGACACTTTGAAGATTCTCCACGCGGTAGCTGACAAATACTGATCCGGGATAACTGCTGTTTGCCACACAATTGTAACCTCTTACCACCAACCAGGAACAATTAGGATTTGCCTCAAATGAAAATGCGGATTGGAAATTGATTGTAGAATAGAAGCAGAATATTATTTGTACAAGTGTCCGCATATTAAAGTTAAGTTAAAGTTCTGATGATTGAATGATTCTGCTGTGTACAGAGTATTAGAGCAAAGGAACACAACGTTATGAAATGTGAACACACGAGCTTCGTTTCAGGTACTAAAGCGTTCAGCATTACATACCCACTTGGAATAAAATATCAGACAAACACGTGTAAAGTTGCTTCCAGGTAGGAAGAGATACTACTTTTCCGCATTAAAAGGGTGCGTGCTTAGTCCTACCACACACTTGGATAAGCGGTGTTTCTGGACATCAAGTTGGATGCAATTAAGTTTGTTGTATTCTGGTATCATATTTAAGGAGCCTTGTTAATAGTATTACATGTAGTTGTATAAATATTTTATGTATTGTCAAACGCTAAATAGTCAATGTCAATATCTTAAAAATATTTAATCCGGTTTTGTTTGTTTAAAGTACAAGTAACCAACTCAACTGCACTGTGTTTGGATCATCAAATGTTAGGCTTTGATAGCATGCATACCATTATTATTATGGTTCACGTTAGTGTACCATTACTCCTATCATCTTGATGTGTCTGCACGTTCCTCCCTCCCTCCCTCCCTCCGTCCGTAAGCACGATAACTCATCAACCGTTTGACCGATTCCAATTCTGTTTTCAGTTATCGATAGCTACACCTCTTGCGACGATCCCTATTGATTTTCAGGTCAATCCGATAACCGGAAGGTACCTAAAAGTACCTTTTCTAAAGTACTCTTTTTTGCAGCATTTAAACGCCATAGAGCCACAACATTTTCACTACCGATATGGAAATAGTGCAGAGACTACAGATAGTGGTCCTTTTAGGGACCAAACAGCAGATAGTGGTCCTTTAAGGGACCAAACAGCAGATAGTGGTCCTTTAAGGGACCAAACAGCAGATAGTGGTCCTTTAAGGGACCAAACATCAGATAGTGGTCCTTTAAGGGACCAAACAGCAGATAGTGGTCCTTTAAGGGACCAAACAGCAGATAGTGGTCCTTTAAGGGACCAAACATCAGATAGTGGTCCTTTAAGGGACCAAACAGCAGATAGTGGTCCTTTATGGGACCAAACAGCAGATAGTGGTCATTTAAGGGACCAAACAGCAGATAGTGGTCCTTTAAGGGACCAAACAGCAGATAGTGGTCCTTTAAGGGACCAAACAGCAGATAGTGGTCCTTTAAGGGACCAAACAGCAGATAGTGGTCCTTTAAGGGACCAAACAGCAGATAGTGGTCCTTTAAGGGACCAAACATCAGATAGTGGTCCTTTAAGGGACCAAACAGCAGATAGTGGTCCTTTAAGGGACCAAACAGCAGATAGTGGTCCTTTAAGGGACCAAACATCAGATAGTGGTCCTTTAAGGGACCAAATAGCAGGTACCTTTTAGTTTACGAGTGAACCATTCTTCAAGCTTACATAGGGTTTATTGACGTTACATACACTTTAAAACACTTAAATATTATATTTTGTGCTATTCATAAGTGGGCATTCCTTGCAATGAAACGTCTGGTACACCACCCAGTAATTAGTGGGTCGATATGATGGCTTCCAAAACTATCTGTAGACATTAAGCACTGATGCAAATATTTAGCAATATTTGTCCGCCACAAAAATAATAAGTGTAAAGGGCCATATTCAAGTTCTCACTACACTGGGCCCCTGCCTTAACTTTTCAACTACAAGCAGAATGGTTACAATTTATAGCTCATTCGAAAGAGCAACTCAAGTACTAGTATGCCACAGTTCAGTTATGTCCCGATTCACTTGCGCATGGTCCGATTTTTGCAAAAATCATTTGCAAAAATCCACTTCAATAGACATTACCATGCTGAATAAAATCCTAGTATCTTCGTAACAATTAGAATGGTTACAAATAGTAGCTCATTTGAAAGAGCAACTCAAGCACTATTGGGCCACTTAACAGGTTTGTCCCGATTTGCTTGCGCATGGTCCGACTTTTGCAAAACTATGAGGTTTTCATATAGCATAGTAATGTCTGGGGAAGTGGAATTTTGCAAAATATTTTTGCAAAAATCGGACCATGCGCAAGAGATTCGGGACATAACTGAACTGTGGCATAATATTACTTGAGTTGCTCTTTCAAATGAGCTATAAAATGTAACCATTCTGCTTGTAGTTGAAAAGTTATGGCAGGGGCCCAGTGTAGTGAGAACTTGAATAACGTCCTTTGTTTTTTTTTGTAAAACTGAATGTCTTGTACTTTTGTACTTTTTGTTGTACGAGGTGCGACGCCAATTTGTTGTTTGTTTAGCGTTTGACTTTGTGTATCATTTCTTACAATAAAATATTTTGGCTTTCAAGTCGATATGTTTCTGCTTTGTGCTTTATGTCACTAATGTAGAGTTAGTTTAAAACCTTTTCGTTTTTCGTAAAAAGTAGTTTTATGTAGTGATCGTTTTTCCATAAGAAAAAGACACAGTTTGCTTCAATACGTTCACCTTTAGACTGACGTGTTCAAATATAGAAATAAAATAAGGTTATACTTCCTACCTCGGCAGCACAAGAGGCATTTAATTTAATTGTGTCGTTATATGATATTATTCGTAGAGGTACTGAATCCTTAATGAAGCAAATGCTAACCAATATCCCAAATTAATTTTCTTGTTCCTTACCTGAACATCTTCGCATTTTGTAAGTAGACAAAATGACTATTTGGAACTTCCAAATTGGAAGAAAACTTTTACCGTACATGAAATTCCGCAATTAAAGAAATGTTTTCGTAAAATCTTACATTCCAAAAAATTTGGCAAGAAAAATTTTGTGTCGTTTTTGTACCAACTATAATCTATTTAAAAAAATATTCGCCTGTTCCATAGCTAGAATTTTTCACGATTAAAAGAACTCAAACGTCGTATAATTATATTTAGTTTTCTATGCTCATTTTTCTAGCGTGTTTTGCCACCAACTAGCCGTTTCTTTCTACCAAATAGTTTCTAGCCAAAATAAAAGTGGCCTATTGCTAAAATTTTCTCAGAAAAAAATTGTCTTTCCTGCTACTTCATTTTAGGCGTCAATTCCCACCCACTCAACCTAAACGCGATTCAAAAATGTTGCTTAAATAAGATTTCACGTGAACTTTCGGATTTCTGGATGACTGGATAAAAAATACTGGTTTTCAGAAAATTCTATGCAAAAAATACGGCAATTTACAATTAGCCAATGTAGCTTAGCTTGGCTGATGTCGCAAGCTGGTGCGCTAAAAAATAAGTCTGGTTATATATTTTGTTTTTTCCATTAGTTTCTAATTAAATTGGACGGTAGTGTCATACTTTAGTTAATTCCTTGGAAATACATGTTAGGACAATGTGACTAGTGTAGTTCAAGTTCAAGCACATGGTAATAAGCAGGTGCACATAAACCAACCAACCTACCCATCTGGTCTAACTTAAAATTTCAATAATTCATAGATTATTTTGAATTTGGTTTAGCAACTTTTGTCAATTCATGGCAATCATAGTTTTAAGGAAAAATTTGATACAAGCAATGAAGAAACAAGCTAAATCTATAATTTTGCGCACTGAAATTGCCGGTATGCTAGTTGTTTGTGTTTTGATTTGTGAGAAGGTAACATGTTGCCTCCCTAAACATTTTCCTCTTTCCTGTTGTCATTTCTGTCAATAGACGCCTCGCTTGCTGCACAATAGTTTGACTATATAATAAGTTTATAAATCTTGAGTTTTTCCTAGGAAAGGTAACACAGAAACACCAGTCAGTGATCAAGGAGGTATCCACGTTACGTGGAAAATAGGGGGGAATAGGATTTTCTTACTTGAGTGTTTAATCTTCTTTAATTAGACTACTAACCTTGTATTGGATAACTGATAAAAACGTTGACAAAAATAACAAACTCACAGAACAGTAACGAAAAACCTAAGGCACAATATTGTCAGAAATAAAAGTCAAAAGTTTCTCTTAGTGTCGATTGGAGATTAAATTGTATGTTGATCAGAAACTGCCAACTGTAGTACTTATGTTTCCAACATGTTGGCATAATGGTTTATTGTCGTATTTGCCGAGTGACCTAAACTTCGAGTTTTCTTTCCAATAACACAAGTATTTTAAACATTAAAATAGCTATTTTAATATCATGGCATTGAAAGTTACGCAAGTGTGTTGGTTTTGCAAATTTTATATAGGACCGATTTTTGACTGCGGTTGAACGGTATTTTGTAATGAAGCTACAAAGCAAGTAATGCCACCTAAACACATTGCTGAACTATTAAAAATAAAAATTCAAGAATTGCTATCTGCTTACGTAAGCAATATTAGTTAAAGTCAATCTGGTTAACAATTTTGATCCGGAGGGAATATATCAAACTTCGACATTTATTTATTCCAGACATGGAAAAACCTCTATAATCCAAATTATTGTATTTGTTGTTGTTGCGGGGGTTTTACAGTTTATCCGTCTACTGCAAAGTCTCCTTCTACAAATGTATTGGCACCAAATGATATAGACCTTTCTCGTAGGCACCGTGAGAAAAATCCCTTAGGCTAAGTTGGGAGAGCTATTTGACTGAATATTATTTCTTTTCTTAAGGTATATCTGTGCGGAGTTGATTGGTTTTTACGTCTACTAACTACGTGCTTCCGAAGTCGGCCCAACCGGGTGCAGACTGGAAGCAAGGGAGGAGAGTGCATGTGAAGTGGTCCTACCTAATTCCGAAGCCGGCCTTTCGAGGTGCGGGTTGGAATCAGATAGGAACCATTTTACATCGATGGGAACCACCAACAAGACCCCTCAAACTACACCAATTCCCCTGGTGTCTCTTAAATTCCCACGTCCAACGGGAAAAACGCCCAAAAATATTAAGAGACATAAAAGCGACATCGACCACCAAAATAACAACTAAAGAAATGGCATGGTTTTTTCGTTCCGGAATACTTGTTTAATTCTAACTCTTTCACCATGTGCCAATGCATACCTTCCTCTTTCAATAAAAATTATCTAAAATATCTTCCTAACAGTCAAATGTAAAGTTTTCAGAAATGAATCGTAGACTCTTACAAAATACCCATTTTCCTTTTACTCCCATCAATTTTTTGTTGGGAAATAGTAAACAAGTTACATAATGGGTGATTTTTTACCTTTAACCATAACGCTTAATGAATATATTTCCTTTGTAACTAATAAAGTACGTAACAGCACGCGAATTAAAAACCTGGTACGAACGCCGTTGCATAGGATTTTGAAAGAACGTATACTAATGCAAACCGCTAATTGCATCTGTCATCAATAAAATTCCCTGAATCTCAACGAAAAAAGTCAAATGTTACTAAACTTCTTCATCTATGGTGAGACAGACGCAATGAAAACAAATATAAGATTATATGGTCCGTTTGATCGTCAAGATTTTAATTTGGTCGCAATTTGTCAGGTTATTTATGGTTTACGTATTTTTTGGGGGTTTTATGATGTATTTGTTCATGAGCTACTTCGCTTCCTCCAACAAACGTTCCATATTGAGGTAACAGAGGAACGGAAAACCAGGCTAACGTTTCCTTGTTTAGCTATTAATTCATTACATCAAACCAAATACAAAATTCAGACCTTAAACATTCCAAAAATATGGTACATTTAAGCAGGTTATGATTTTATTAAAGGGGACTGCTGTTTTGAAGGTGCTTTTGGGGGACATTGATTTTAATAAAGTTTTCTTTCTACGCAATCTCGAAAATATTTTCACGTCTTAATACATTTCTTTGGGTACCTAGATCAAGTACACAAACCGCTGATCATTCTCATCGTTCTCAGCTAATTTGTTCTTAAAATTGCATTCACGAGAAACAGTTTTAAAAAATCCCTTTATTATTTAACTCAGAAACACAAAACATCTTCCGAAAGTCTTCTTTTTATGATGCAGTATTTATCTAGCCAAATGCAATGCCACATCTTCTTCATCGAAAAACCGAATGCTGCCGAGTCATCACAAAATTGTAAAATTGAATAGTCTTTGTCGTTTTCATGTATTTTTATTTTTCTCTTGAAACAGCTATCGGTGAGTTGGCGAAAGCTAGAGATTTAAAAATAAAGCAGCCTCGTTTGCCTTAAAACGTGGATTTTACTAAGTTATTGTCGTGATGACTAATTTCAGGTTTTTGGTACATATTTAGGAGAACTAAGTATTTTGCCGGTTTGGCAAGCAATCCCGAATTAGTTAATTTCCGGTTTATTTTAGGACTGCTGCAACACAACTTTGTACATCCAAGGCAAGTAGATATATCTATTCATTCTTTTCTAGTCATTCACTTGGATGATACCAATATTAAACCAACAATTAACAATAATAGGTTTAGGCCAATTCTCCCAATTTTCCTAACACAATACCTTGTGTTTATTTTTCTCTTTCGCCCAATGTTGATCACCTCCACCTCCAGTTTCCTTCTTCCGAAATAACTGCAACAAGCTCTTCACTCCATGTTCCTCCAATCACTTTAGCCTCCTTCCAGGGTGATTATGTGAAGGGGAATTACGAAGAAATTTTGGAAAAGATATATCTTGAGGCGCAGAAGTTGACGAATACCAAGTACACGAACTAGCTGGTCAGACCATGGTCTGGGCTTTTATGTACGATTAACTTGATTCCTAAAAATGTAAATGACTTGTATTATTTTTGAACGAAATATTCCTTTTAAATAGAAAGCAAATAGTTTGATGGTACAAAAAACGGCCTTTATCATCAAGTAAATTTGAAACTTAATTTCTGACAATAGCATCAAAATTGCCGTAATATGCCCAGCTAGCGGCACAATAAATCAGGGGCTAAGTGACGCCCGTGCCAGCCCGTGATCGTCACGGGGGCCGGACCTCTAGGGGGCCGGAAAATTTTCAAGATCGAGAAAGAAAATTAGAAAAAAATAGAAGATACAGGAAAAATCCGCGTCCAGTACCCATGTTGTTAGTTGTTACTACAACTGAACAAGTGCAAGCCTGTATGAATTACATAAGAGAAAGTTAACGGCGTTTTCATGAACATGCATGATTTTGTTTGTATTAAATAATGAAATAATCAATAACATCAATAAAATATCAAGCCCAGTCGGCTAATAATTATGTTGATTAGAGCTTGCTGTATTAGATGGGGTAAGATAAGGTGTACACGACATAATGGTTTTTTAAATTATAGCGCGATAAAAAAATCTGTGCCATGTTTAATCAGTTGGTGACGTGATTAGTTAAATGTGCAATTACTCCAATGCTCAAAGTGTTTCCTGTATAAAGTAAAAAACCTTCGCTCTTTTCAAGTGTTGGATACACAACATCAACTGCAATAAAGATATCAATCAATGAAAAAACTGCGTTTGAATGTCTACATAATATAACAAACTTTCTTCTATAAATATTTTATATACGTTCTGATTTGAAATTATTCAAAGTCTGATGTTTAGTCAGCTCTTCTACAACAATATTTAAACAATACTGGAATTCATTTTGATATAAGATTATACTGCATGCAATAAAAGCTTTTCTTGTATTAACAACTTTGTACGTATGTATGAGTAACGCATATTGAGAAGCTAAGGGTGATAGTTTTACGCTTATGTGTGCTTTATAAAACGTTCTCATGTTTATGTTATCTTAAGTTAATGTTTCCATGCTATGAAAGTGTAATTCTGTGTAAGTGCGGTTTACTCTAAACAAATCGAAACAAATATGTCTAACGGTATTAAAGTCAAAACCTTACTGGTCGATTTACAAAGGTATTCAACCCGAGTATTAAACTTACTAATTAATGCGAACTGCAAACAGTCCATGTAAAAAAAATTTAGTCTAAATTAGATGTTCCCTGAACTCACTAAACCAGGTTTTCTCTAATAACAATGCAAGTATGAAAACCAAAATCAATTTCACGGGGGCCGGGACTTGACTCACTTAGCCACTGCAATAAATACCACAATTATATTTCCATAAATCGATGCTGGTTGTGGTGGGATGCTACTGACTTCCTTTGACGTGTTCCTTCCAAACCATACTGTTGGCAACCAGTATACAATACCAGATATTTTGAAGAATCTACGCCGACGAAACAGGTTGGGTGGTCCATGGCCGCCCAAGTTAATTGGTAACTCGGATCTACCATATGTTTCGATGCCAACAGCCGTATTTGGTGTGTTGATTTTATTCACAAGTTTGTGACACATTTGTTCAGGAACCAAAATTGCGGGTTTTTTGCACTGTTGTATTTCATTAATAAACCAAGTCTCTTGCATTTCAAAGATTCTGTTTCTCAAAGCCTTCTCAACTCCATATTTTCTCATTTCTGAGAATTTGGGGATGTAACCCACTCTAATTAGTGGAACAAGTTGTTCAGACATATTATTTAGCAGACTCGTAATATTTGGATGTATTTGGAAACTCAAGCCTACGAAAGAGTTGTTGCTTGTAGATAACATGCTTTTAGGTACATTGAAAAATACTGCCGAATCATCGCAAAAATGTTTTAAAACTGCATGAATCTTGCAGAATAGTTATTGTTATGATGACTTGTTAATATTCAGTACATGTTTAACACATATTTTTATTAGGTCATTACAAAAAATAATTTTTTCAAATAAATACTGATCTTGTCATGGTTTTAAGTTTAGAAGAATTTCGCGCTTAGCGCATTTTCTTGGAGATGTGGGGTATTTCCTCGCACGCAGGTGGTTTTCTGGTTTAGACATTGAATTGTTGAATCCTGGGAAACTATATTAACATACTACTGAAATGAATAGACTCCAGTGCACAATAGTCCACCGGTGGCACAACCAAATAAACAAGTTGATTATTGGTAGGTTAGTTACATTTCCTATTAAGATTAAGCTTTAATCCATATATTTCGTTTTTGATAAAGAAAGATGTTATAACTGGTACGAAGGAATATTAGATTTAATTCAATTTTAATGCTATGCGAGAGTCCAAATTCAGGTTAACTGTATCCCACACACATTTTCTTACTTCAAGTATTGATATTAATCTAGCTATTCCCAGACTATACTAAATCTATCCAGAAAATTACTCTCTCCGCGTCTTTAAAAAACCAAACGTTTCTGAATTCACACAAATTTTGTTAATTGTGGATTTTCAGTGCATCATAAATTTGGAGGAACAGCAGGAAATTTTTGTAGAGGAAGACGGAAAAGTGGGTGATTAGGCAGTTGAGGAGGATGTCATGTTGATTTAACTAAATACTAACTAACTAACTAAATTGCTGATATTCCTATTTCCTACCTCCATCCCTATTTTTCCTGCACTCAAAAAATCCTCCTGACTACTCATCACCTCCAATCCCCTCCCTCAGAAGGCACCTGCTGTCTCCTCCTAATTCTGGGGTCCTCCTCCTCCACCTATCTCCACTAGCTATCTTAGTATGTACGTAAAATTAAAATTCTTATTATTACGAAGCTAAAACTTTATCAAAAATACAGATAAAAGTATTATAAATCATGACTACCGTCCTATACCGTCGGATGTGTGATAATGAGAAGAATGAAGAGGGCAAAGTTCTTTTCCACCATGAGCATGAGGGTTGCATTCTTGTGTATAAATGCATAAACGGAAGTGAAAAAAAACTGCAGCTGGAAATGAATTTTGTAGCATTAAATTTTATTTTTGTTTTGTAAGTGTTTTATAATAACTTTCAGATGTACTGACTTTTTTTCGGTACAGAAGTAATGGATGCAGGAGTAGGTTGTTATGCAACAGAGAATTTCTCTGAGAGAAATCTCTTTTATAGAAATTTATTGAAGTTCTACCCAGCAAAATTCTCGAGCTCTTTAACTTCTCATATGTCCGGTATTCTGCGGGTATTTCGAATAAAGTAATGAAAGTTAGGTAGTAATTATGTATATTACTGGAAAGTTAGTACCTATTCACATTAAGGCTTAATGAATATATTCAATATTTTGAAAAAAAGTAGTGTGTTTTCATAAACAAATATCTAGATTCAAATAGCTAGGTACAGGGCTAATTGAAAATGAAGTTAAATATAGATTTTTTCGATTTTATGACAGTGGGAAGTTTAATAAGCAAGTTAATAAAACAGATGAAGAAAAACTTCCAACACAGTGAAAACTCCATTCCCGATGAAAAGTTTAAAATAAATTTAGTTGAATTCCATGCCAAATCTCGTGTACGCGCATTTGTACTACATATTATGATTTCCTTTACATCTATAAAATTGTTGTTCATGATGACGAAGAAACTTCTTAGTGTCTAAAGAATGAACTGGTGATAAACTAAAATTTTAAATTCTTACTATTTTTGGAATTTATATACCTCTATTCTGTAACTGCCAACTATGAAAAATATGCACGTTTCTTTCGTGCTAAACAAATTGATCTGTTGAAAGTAACAGCACGATAATGAACGTTTGTGTCTATGTATTCTCCGCTTAATTTACAGACTAAGTTGAGTCAATAATTGTTACTTTATGTGGATGAAAACACTGATTGAATGGTAAACCAATTTAATGATAACATGTATGCACTAACGTTCTGGATTATTAAATATGTTTTTATAAAATACAAATATAGCTGATAATGGTAATGCGCGTACACGAGATTGGGCATGGAATTCAACTAAATTTATTTTAAACTTTTCATCGGGAATGGAGTTTTCACTGTGTTGGAAGTTTTTCTTCATCTGTTTTATTTTATTATTTTCAAAAACAAAAAAAGGTAAAAATCATTGAAACATTTAACCCACTAGAACAACTATTATGTCAAGACTTGCTATCAATATATGAAGTCATAAGTCCATTCTACTATGTATCATTTTGTAACTAAATGGCACCCACCCACATGTGGTCGGTCAAAAATGGCTTTAAAGTTCATAATTGTGTTCTTATTATCTTCCAACGACTTAATTTCGTCACATGATCAAATCTTATGAGTATAAAATGAAGACAATATAACAGCATTTGGTTGGAGAGTGATTAAGTCGGAAACTTGTCAACCTGAAATAAAAGTAGGTCACCGATATATAAGTCTGGGTCGAAAAACGTACAAAATATTTATGTACAGGTCGGTATATATGCAAAAGACTGACTTTTTAGCAATTTTTAACGAGAAAAGTATGTTTAAAAGGCAATTTTTATGCAATGTTGAGACGATGCGGCATTCGTCACTTGAAAAAACGCCGATTTGTCTTTGGAACCAAACCGAAATTCCTTAACGCTGAAGCACCCTTGCTCCAGGAAGTTTCCGGGGGTGTAACTGATTGCATAACAGTGTATTTTAAAGCGCATGCTTTTACTCGTTGCTATAACTCAAAGCGCCCATCTCGTTTTCACTGTAAAAAACAAGGACAATGCTGTACTGTATGTAGAGATTACGCTATAAACTGACCCATTATTCATTTTTCTGGAGCCCCGAAACAGATCTGTTTGACCTACAATTCCCACCACCTCCCTAAACAAACTGAACATCGCTGAATCGGCACAAAACTGTGGGTTTTTAGTGCAACACAAAATCATTCCCGATTTTAATTTTATCTAGTTAACCAAGATTTATTTAGCTCCATTCCTATTCCATTTTTTAAAAAGCCAAACTGTTAGCGGCAAACCTGGAGTAAACCGAATTTTAATTTTTTTTCTCAGGATTTCCAAAATACTTTACCTAAGTTTTTTGATCTGTTAATTAATTTTTGGATTTTTTCCGGAAGTTTGGTAATGCATTGCATTAAAGATGAGACAAATTAATAAACCTTTTTCACCTCCTCCATCTCCCTCCTCGGCTTTAAATTATTTATTCACCTCACCTATACCTAATTACCTATTCACCTATTTCACTTCTCTCAGAACCCTCCACTTTCTCATTTTCCCCAGTCACCTTTAATGTCTCCCTCAATTTATGTTGGTTTAAAATACTTCGAACACTTCCAAACCCAGTCACCCAGTCTCCTCACCATTTCTCCTCGTCTTGTCCCACTTCTTCTCGTACTTATTCATAATCATAGCCAAAATTCCCAGCAGATTCCTCCACGTTCCCAAGTCGCAGACCACCTCCTCTTCTTCTATCTTACTTACCCTCAATCCAACTGGATCGCTGTCCTCGGTCAACCATACTCCTGGTCACAGTTCCATTGGCCAACCTTCCTTACAGAATCTGCTTATTGTCCCAGCCCCAGCCCCATTTCCGGATTTACTTGGACCACCGATTTTTCCTACACTTCATGTTTACTTGGAACTCCGCTTTCTTTTCCATCAATGCCCACTCCTCCAATTTTTGTTCTACTCCACTCCAAATTCCTTTCGGTCCCTTACTTTCTCCGCTACTCGACCGTTTTGTTTTAAACTAGCAAGTTTACTCTGTAGCAAATTATACATTTTTTGGGAAACGACAGAGGGGATGATTTTGTTTGGAGTGCCGGCGGTCCTGGAGGAGGAATGTATGGCGGAAGGGGTGGAATGAAAAACAAAGGCAGAGAAGAAGGCGATCTATGCGCTGCGGAGGAGGAGCGGGTGGCTCACCTGGGTACCGTCGAGGAGGTCTACCAAGAGCCTGCAGTGGCGGAGGAGGATCGGGTTCTTATGGAAGTGGAGGAAACGTATACAGGAAAATGGAGTAGGCCTAGTCCTTTCCATAAATTAAGTAACCTTTCAACTATCCTACAGGAAAATGGCCCTATGTAACCCTCATATTATGATAAATTATCCTTTGATTGTGACCCCCACCGGAAGACTGGTAAACATAAAAAATATATTTTCAATAAACAGGGGTGCTCTGGGGGGTGGGGGTGCTTTTTCTAATCGGGGGTGGGAGTGCGTAAGGGTGCACTTAAGTAACTCCCTCTATGAACCATCAGTTTTGAAAATGCTTCAGTTGTCATAGCTAATACTACCTAGGTGTTTCGGTAAATCCGCTTTCAGAAGTACCTTCCAAGAAGAGGAGCACAGCTCCTTCACAAAAATCAGAGTTAATTAACAATCTTGCAGCAAAACGCCTTTTCAAACAACTTATGACATGTCAACTTGAGATTCCAAATGTTCATTGTGCTAAACTATCATGTTAAAGAATACATGACATAAATCATGAATACATATTGAAACATGATTCCTTGCTAATCAAAAACTTGTGTAATATTACTGACTTTTTACACAATTTTTTTAGAATACGGGTTTTTATAAATGTTTTGTCTACCATTATGTTGTTCGTTGAAACTTTATTGCAAAATAAAGCAAACTAAATCTATATAAAACCCGAAAACAAAACTCAGTTTTCTCTTTGGTACTCACAATACTCACTTGTCAGTCAGAATGATAGTCAGGCTAATGGTTCTTTGTAAAAAAAATTGATGGGCCAAGTTCAGATTGGGAACAGAAAAGTCGGGCAGCGACAGTGATTTAGTTGTTAACATGGAGTATGCAATTGCTCAGAAAAGTGTCAAAGTAATTAATACTAAAGCCACTTTTTCTCTATCTTCGATACTACAACCATCATATTTATATTGTCATCTGCTGATGAAAAGAAAGCGCTTCAACAAATACTTTTACATGATTGGAGTGCAGCTGTAGCATACATTTAGAATGAGAGATTTCCTAAGTCATTTCAATTTTTAAACTAATGATTTTCCTATGATACCCACTAAATACAATTTCCTTTCCTAAATACAATTGCTCCTTAGCCCATTCCTCATTTCATCGAATGCTGGCCCACTCCAGACAGGTGCTACCTTCAGGCTAAAATCTGACATTTTATTTGGCACGTCCATTTAAGGTAAGTTGTGACTTTGTGGGAATCTTCGCCCCGGTACAATTACTTCCAGGCAGTTTACACTCCCGAAAATTTAAATTCCGGTTTTACTCCGCTTAAAAGTCTTGAATGTGAAAAGAAGCGTCACAAAATTTGCGTTGATTAACCTTATAGAGCTTTTTCAGTTTCTACCTGGACCAAACTGGAGCAACTCATATTTGAAGAAGATATCCACTTTTTGGTGAATTTGATTAGTCCAACAACCTCAGTAGCATTTTCTCATGATATTTACTTGAAAATTGGAATAAAAGTTTAAGCTTGGAAATCCATTTAAACCTTGTTAGTGGATCCAAGTAACTCTGTATTGGGGTGAACCAAGAAAGGGTCAGTTTTTGAGAATATTTCAATCCGCGATCGTGAGCCTTCTTAAGCAGTAATTATAATGGGACTTTGTACAGAAACCGGATCATTTGGTTTCCTCACGTTTACTTAAACTACACGCTTACTCGTAGCCAGCCGGGAAACCTGTATGACATAAGATACCACTTTGGATATTGCTCATTTAACTCGGAGTGCAGCTGCTTCATAAAAATCAACATGAACAGCTATAGAGCAAAAAGTCCTTTCAAAACATTTTTAGGCTTACTAAATAATAGGTTAAAACTCAAGCAGTTGGTTGCTTGACTAAGCCTGTACTTGTTAGCATAAAAGCACCCCCTCCAAATCACGCCCAAAATAAACACCTCGCCTTTAGGCTGGTCTCTCAATAGCAGGTTGCTGTACAAAATCATCCTGTCCACCTACTCCAACTTCGACTGATAGTGATCTCCAATGGCTCATCCCCTCCTCTCAAAATGATCGCCGCTTGGAACTTTTTCCTTTTTGAAGGTGGTGGAGGACCTAAACACCCTCCTAATACGGATTTTTTATTCAAATAAGGACTATGACTGCTAGCTCTGGGTAATGTACTAGAGTAGCCCACCCTCTGCGGAAGAACCACCACAAACCGGAGCGCACATTTCCCCCGGAGGACATACCACCACAGGCAAACCTCGCACCTCACCAATCCCTCTTTCTAATAAAATTCCACTCGTGCTCCTACTAATTCCCAGTGGGAATTTCCCACCTATTTCTTCCACTCAACACGCATGTGGCCTCTTGATTCCGACGCTGAACCTTAGCCCTTGTCGGAGTCCTCCCTCTGCCACTCTCATCCAGCAACATTTCGCAAGTGCCTCGTTTCCTCCATTCACCGTCCACTTCTCCTCGGAGTGACACTCCTAAGTAATCCCTGCAACTCCTTGCCTCCTTCTCCTTTTTCCCTCAGCTTCCTCCAAAACACACTCCCGGACTATTGCTCCTCAAGCTAAGTTTCTAAATATCAATCCAATCACTGAATTAGTTTCATTTTCGAACTTAATGAAATACATGAGTGGTGGAGGGAGAAAGCGACTATTACTTGACATTTTACATTAAGGGAAAGTGGAATGAATTGGGAAGCCAGTTTTATCTCGTTTGGTGAATTGAATTTTGTAAAATGGATGTAGCATTTGGAGCTGCGCTCTGGATATGATGAAAGTAGTTTTTAATAATGGTAGAGCAGCTATAAAATTAAGTATTTCTGAATAACTCGATTCAATACAAGAATTTGGTTTTATTCAAATAAACACGGTGTTTTCTTGTTTACGTTTTGAATGGTTTCACGCCTTCACATAGTTTCTTGTCAAGCAGGGGGACTTTGGCATACATAGGTTAACGGGATGCATCCAATTGGTGATATCTATATTCAAAAGTTCTTATATGCAATTTACAACAGAATAATAAAAGAATAAGTAATGAAAAAACACAGAAAACGTACATCTTCAAAAGGTAAGAGGACTAAAATTAATTAGAAATGAAAACAGCAAGTGTGATTCCGTCCAACTCCAATTCCGATTGTCTACTGTCCAACTAATAATTTATAACTTACAAACAATAAATAAATTACTAATACGTTAATATAACTTATACATAATGTACGGTTTCTCGCTCATTCTTAGATACCCCTTGCTTTCAAACGTAGACAATATTGTATGTATATACATGCTATGTACTTACTAAAATTATCATTAAAATCTTTATATTACTTATTTGCTAGCCATACTTGTGTTACTACCTTTACTGGTTCTAAATAATATTTTCGTAGATACTGTCGAATTCTCAGACAATTAAATTCTTTGCAGTCTGGTTCACACTTCATAAAATCCATTGGCAAGTTGCCGTCATAATCAAGAATACCGGCACTAAACCGGGCAATTTCTAATAAGTACTTTACTCCGTAAAATGAGTGCTTTCTTGCAGCCCAGTGCAAAAGTGAGCCGCCTTCATGGTCATCTCTGGTATATATGTCACCCCCGTAATCTTTAATTTTGTCTGCAAAGCTAAAAATCAGGGAAGGGTGCCAAAAGGATCCTAACTTAGCATTAAGTAGAAGCCCTTTAAGAGCTAATGTTAAACTATTTTTGTCAAATAAACGATCTTGAGAAGATTCTAATAGTTCTTTTTCCTCGTTATCTAACCCATCCAAACACATTTCTAGTGCAAAGTGTAAAGGTGTTCTACCATCGTTATTTGCAGTTCCTATGTCTGCTCCATTTTTAATTAAAAACCTAATAATTTTATGTTGATTATTGGACTCAATTTCAGAATTTGGCTTGTAAAAAGTTAAATTACTTTGGTATGTTTCTGCAGAAAAATGGATTGTTTCAGCTGTTGAGCTATTGTTGTCACCATCGGACACCGAAAACCGTCTGCTTATTGGAAGCCCTGGTTGATTAGTTTTAGCGTCACCATATCCTGTTTGTTTTTCGCTTTCATGGCTTTGGCCTGAAGTAGAGTGTACAGCCTCAGGCAAAATGTCATGTTCCTCTGACAAAGAAGACCGCTTACTTGTTGAAAACTTTAAATAATCTGCTAAAACATCGAGATAACCCACATTCCGATCTCCTTGAATTCTTAAGTACGTTTCTATAGAAAAATGACCTCTATCCGGTATTTTATCCCCTCCTGACCAAGAAAACCGCCTTCTTATTACATGTACAGCTTTGTAAAATTTACTTCCACTACAGTCTACTTCATCATCTTGTTTACGCCTATGGAACCTCTGTACATATAGGTGAGCTATATCAGAAATCTTGTCATCTCCTGACCAAGAAATTCCTCTGTTTATTGAAACTCCTGGTGAATATGCTTCGGGGTCGAAACAACATTCTAGAGAAACATCTTCATTAGGCACAAAGTCAGTGTTACACTTAATTTTATGAGCAATATGTACAGCTTTGTGGATGAATTTAAGCAGTTCCTTGTTCAAAAGCTTTAGTTGGTCACTAGAATTGTTAAGTGTTGTCAATACTTTGAAGTTTCTTGCCCTGTTTTTTAATTCATTCAAACGAAAACACATATGGAGTGGTGTGTTTCCATCTTCATCCGCAACATTAACATTGATATTGTGTTGCTTAACAAAAAGTTTTACAGCCGAATAGTTGAAGTTAGCTGCAGCTACGTGAAGAACACTAACATTATAGCACTTTGGAGTAAGAATTATTTTAAGATCTAACAGTTGTTGCAAAAATTTAGGATCCCGTTGTCCTGCAATAGCTTTAAATAATATATTGCTACTTCGAAAGTCAGCTTGATGGTAATCTAGGTTATCGAACTTTTTCACATAATCTTTCTGTTTTTCAAGTTTAGTAAAAATGTCCTGGATTTTGAAAGTTAGGTCCTGAGACTTGTTTTTTTGAAGATTTTTGGGTGGTAAAAACGCATTTTCAACTTCAGGGTCTGGTATCGGTTTTGCTAACAGTAAATTTTCATGTAATAGCAATTCGGTTTCAAGCAAGTTCTTTGACCTTTCCTCCAACCTTTTTAGTAAATCTACATTTTCCTGATGCTGTTGTTTTGATTTTTCTAATGAATCGTCTAGAAGCTGAAACGTTTCAGGAAGTAAATCAAGTTTACTAGCTGCTACATCAATTGCGCGCCAGCCAAACGCATTTTTTGAATAAATATATTTAAGGAATCTCACGGGCTTAAATATGGATTGCATTTCTACTAGAGCATTGTGGTACTTCTGAGGGGTCATTTCATCTGAGAGGTAATGACCCTGAGCCAATAAATGCAAAATATTTTCGCCATACTTATTTTTTACAATATCTGAGAATGAAAGACCAAGGTCGAATTCTATGTTTTCTCTGATACTCAAATACTCTAGCAATAACACTAAATGCATTCTTTCTAGCTCAACACCCTTACCAACAATGTTGTGTACAAATAGGTTTGGGCAAATTTTTGCAAGTAAATTCATTATCTCTTTCTTCCTGCTGATAACTGAATTTCGATTATCTACACTGTTTATGATACATGCGTGAAGCAGGCATCTATACTTAAGTAAATCTAATTTGATATCGGCTAAAAACCCTTCCTTATTTAAAAGAAAAGTCGCCACTTTGAAATTCCCTGCCTCGAATGAAATATGCAAGGGTGTCAGTGTACCTATATATATAGAGTCAGGAACGTTAGTATATAATTCCTTGCAAGAAGTTACAGGTTCAATGGCAAAAACATTATTAAATTTACATATTAGCTCCATTAACTCTGCACTTGCACATTTAGCAGACAACATTGCAAGGTCAGATATTGTATAATCCGGATTTGAGGAGGAAATAGTAATTGATATCTTTCACGATTAAGGAAAAGTAGTTCTAAAGCCTGGATTATAGGAAAAGAAATGTTATAGTGGTTGGCAACAATCGAAGCAATTAAGTATTGCCAAATTCGTTTAATTAGTTTAGTATAATCAATCACTTTGTCACTCCTAAACCCCATGATCAGTAACTCCAGGATACTTTTAACATTTACATCAAAGTTAATCGAAAAATTAAGAAAGTAACATATATCTCTGTACTTAAATTTGTAGGCCTTTATACGCAAAGGAGTTTTTTCTGATTTTGACAACGTGATAGAAGCCTCCTCGACACAGAGTATCTTACGAAACATACCAAAATTTGCTTTTAATGCGGATGCTGTTTGGGTTTTATTGTCCCAAGATTGCAGATTGATTATTATTTTCAGCATTGCCTGTGCCGCAAAGTAAGAGGCAAATGTGCTGTGTATAAATTTAATAGGCTGCATTAAGCTGCCGGTTTCCACAATACCAAACGAAAACAATTTCTGATCATGAACAAATTCCAAAGGTTGCAGCACCCCAGGTTCATACCTTCTTTCAAAAATAAATTTTAGTGCTTTTTCCATGTGACACAAGTAGTATTGTTTGTTGTCGTCACATTCAAATTTGGTTTCAATGAACTTTTTGTAAATATTTGCTATGGTTAAATCCGTAATTCGTCGTTTAGAATTGCGTTCTTCCTGGTTATGCTTGCTAATTTCTCTGGCCTCGTTTTTGAAAGCTTTTGCCAACAAATCAAAAAGCAAAGGAAGACCTGTTACATTTTGACCTCCATCCGGTTGAGAGAATGTTTCGTGCAGTTTTTCAAGTGTTTCAGTTGCTACACTTTTCATAGACTCACGAATTGATCCATCACTCACATCAGTGTTTTTGATCCAAATATTTGTCAGCAACTCGATCTGATATTCTTTTGAGAAAGGGCAAATTTCATAACCAAGTGTCTCCAGATAATCTTCCATTTGCCCCAGTAAGTGTGGTCGTGTTGCAGTCCAGAGCCTCATCGGAAATACAAACTTTGTTTTTTGCTGAATAACGCGAACCAACTGTATTCCATCCTGTTGTGCTGCTGTGTCCAGTTCATCTATTCCATCAAATATTAGTTCTAATTTGACTTTTAACCCTAATCGGCATCCAAATGAAGTGTCATTAGATTTTGCTTGTCTAGTTAAAAGTGCTGTCACTAGTTCTCTTCCAAGCAAATATTTCGATGAACGTTGTATTAGAGCCTTGATGATATCATCTGGATGAAATTTCAGAAACCTTTGGGTAACAAGAGATGATTTGGATTTATCACTAGTACTATACGTTGGGCCATTTTCATTGAAAATATCGTCTTCTTCAATATCCCCATCCGAATCTCCTTTATTGGTCAAATCCAAAAGCAGTTCATGCATTGTGGCGTAATTCACATACACAAGTTCCTTTTGTGTCGTATTGAAAACAGATAATTGAAGGTTTTTTGCCAAGTACGTTAAAAGGTGAGTTTTACCCTTTCCTGCAGTGTCTGCTATACAAACAGCTGTCGTGCTATTGCTCATGTTTCCATCACCGTGAAGCAACTTTTCGTCAAAAGCAGTCTGCCTTCTGTGAACATATTTTTGCACTGTTTGCATTGATCCTTTAGAGCGAATCCAGAATAATTCGCTGATCTGTTTGGTTTCGTCTGCAAAACCTTCCAGTAAATGAACTGGTCTTTTACCACTTTTTTCACATATTCGATCAAACTCATAATAAGTAGTGTCGAGCAAAATAGCATTCACATTTATATTTGCAAGCTTAATCTGATTGCTCCATAAATCGCACTGCTTGTTACCATATTTGTCGACAAAGGATTGAAATTGGTACAAACGTAGCTACTACGCGTAGTCCATCACATTTAATTACAAAAATGTCTCCATAACCTTTTGGTTGATTCCTGGTTTCGCTTAGCACTACTCGTGCTATTCGATGTCTTGGACGTAGTGACCGATTAATATAGTATTTTGATATTTTTGGAATATTTCCATCTGCCAGTTGTGGAACTGGTTGTGTAGTTGTGTGCATTCTAGAAACTAATTCTACCAAAAGTGTGCTGTCTAGTTTATCTAAAATATCTGAGTCTAGTACATTTCGGAGACTCGAAATAAAAGCACAAATAAAATTTAAAGACATTTTTTGATTTTGGAAAAGTATTTCTTGATTCAGCAATAAATCTTGCATGTCCGATGTTAAATCGTCCCACCTAACCCTGTCCTCGGCACACAACATGGTGCCACAAAACTGTTCCGGAAATATTGTTGAAAAAGGAATCTCGCTTCTTTGTAGAGTGTCACTGTGTTCCAGGGTACCACCATAGCTTGCAAGAGAAATGGATACCCAGTCTTTTGAGTAGTCCACATTATGGGAGAAGAGTAAAAAGTCGTGTGTGTACAAGTGTGGATTTTTAAGCCAGTCTTCAAGATTTTCAGCAAGCTTCTGAGGTGTTGGAGAAGATGCTGTAGGCTCTATCAATTCTAGCAATTCTACTGCCCCGGATTGGTTCTGAGTTTTCAGTATATTTGTGAGTTCCTGATAAGAATTTTTTCTTGTAATCAGAAGATCCAGTAAAAGGTTTGTTTTTGAAAAAGGTGTTGTTTCCGCAAGCTTGAATAAAACGATGTAGTAACTATATAAATTTTGTATCGAGAATAGATTAAAGAATTGGTAAGTAAACTTACTAAAAGTTGTTTGTCCATTTGCGATAGAATGCTTTTTTCTACCAATAACTCAATTACTTTATTTGTACAATCAATATTATCTATCAAAGACGTCTTGTTTTTTCTTATGAATTCTATCTGGTGGTTTTCCATCTTGTGCAAGATAGGGTGGTTTGGCCAGCAGGTGTTTCTTAAAAGTTGTTACTTTTTGGGTTTCTTGTAAATGATGATATTTCAGTAGAAGCAAAGACTTTTATACCAATCCTGTTGAAATGCCTTTGCATTGATAGGTATCCATGAGGAGTTTTATTTTATCGGATTGACATTTATTGATTTATACGAAATCATCATTGGATGGACGTAGTAAAAAACTTATCATCGTATGATCATAAAGTATATATGACTTGTTTTACCTTGGTTTCTAGCCTATAAGAGGAGATTGTTGTTTTATGTATAATTAACGCTTCAGATACAATTTAAATACTAATTTCAGCACTGAGTCACGAGCTCTTAAATGGGTGCAAGGATCAAGGTTGTAGCAAGAGTTCTTGTCACAAACCATGTTCATAACAAAGCTCTCCAGGCCAGGTTGACATTTTTATGGAGAAAATGGGTTATACTTTAATCATTGTGTCAAGCTTCTTTCCGTCAGGTAAAATGATAAAACAATAAAATGATGTTGGCAAAAGTAAATGATACATATAGGAAGTTCTCAAACAGGTAGATTAATGAGGTGACAAATCAAAAAGACAAATAATGCTTACCGATTGTCATAAATAATAACAACGTACTGGTTAGCTTGCTGCTTCTACAGGAGAGCTATTTAAGATGTCGTTGTCCGTATGTCCGTGAGTCTCTAGACTTTATTTTTAAACCAAGCAAAAAGCCTCTAAACCAGGCTATTTGTACTTGAAACCAGAAATTACGGGCTCTACAACAGCACATTAAAATAGGTTCTAAACCAGCAAATGCGGGCTACAAAAAGCAGATCTGATTTGGAATTTTCTATCATACTCTATTTACTTATCAATAAAATTTGCTTTGTGGCATATGTAGAACACTGTTATTCACCATGACTTCATTGGTATACGGTTTTATACAAATATCGTATGTAGCAGCGAGCATCTATAATTGGTTTACCATTGACTGGTTTTTAATATATTTAGTTGGCAAAATTTTAGTCGTACCCGGGAAATGCAGACTTTGTCACCGGTTTTATGATGCTTTTATCCGAGAAAAAAATTCCCTATAACTTTTTATCACCAGGTGTAAATGCCTTCATTTTCTGGTGTAACAGCATTATTTTTTACATTTGTATTGCAGATGTCTATGGTTGTGCATATAAAATGATTAGCATAATACTAATTCTCAATGCATTAGAGAATTTCATTCTGAAGAGCGTTATTTAGTAAACACTTAGGCACTGATTTGAGTGAAGGCTAATGAGAACAAAATTAGAACAAAATTAGCAATATGCTACCAACATGACACACACTACTTGTTGGTAGGTATAGAAAGATTGTATTAGTAACCACTCCCGCATACGTTATAAATAACTTTTCAGATACAATAGGCGCAAGGGACACGTTTGTTCACGATTTTAAAAGGGCTAAAGGATATGTGCATTTGACGCTGCGTAAATAAAATATTTGTGAAAACTAAATTATACTATTTTTACACTTATCGATATAGTAAATAAAATTGTTAAGGACATAGTTAAGCAGAAACTGTGTAGTAAAATTAAAAGGAAAGTGAAACCAACGTTTATTAAAAAAGAGGACCATCTTGAAAAAGTGTAAGGCTGTCCAGCCATCATACAGAAAAAACTTTCAGTGTTTTTGTCCAACCAAGTATCAAAAAAAGTCTTCATGCATGCTTATCTCTAGAATTTTCGATTTAATTTACATTACGTTTGTAAAATGAAGTCACTGCAAAACCGACTATATTTTCTGTTAAATTAGAATCTGTTTTGCAATTTTCGAAATTTATATTCTGTATGTTTGACAGCCTTTCGTCCTTTTGTAAGGATTCTCTCATGTATAAGTGTTGGGTGACACATTCCTTATACCATTGTTGTACTCCAAGTTACTTTTACAGACAAACTATATGTAACAACATAAATACATGCACCAATTATATATCCTGCATTGGACAATTACGGGGAGAGAATATACATAAAATTGTCTAGGCCGTCAAAGAAATATGCCAAAGGGTAGGTGAAATAGTGAAACAGTGAACGCACGTCAAGGTATTCCATTTTAACATTGTAGTATTTCATAACGAAGATACAAACTATTGCTTTTACACCATAAAATCATAACATTTCCACCTGGTGATAAAAAATTATAGGGGATATTTTTTCTCGGATAAAAGCATTATAATAGCGGTGATGAAACCTCTAAATTATGGTGATAATAATAATTATGCCTATTTAGTTTTGTTCATATTAACTGCGTAAAACATACAAGTGTTATTCTTGAACAAACTTGTATCTAACTCACTTCCTACAAATCAATTTAACGAGCTACAAAGATCATAGATAAAACCGTGAAATGGAAAAAATTGTATTGTATGGATGCAAATAATATGTATTATAATATACTAATATTACGTACTATAACAAATTAGTGAGCCAATACTGACTATGAAATATCATATCTGTCATGTCACCTTATCTTCTTCACTTATATTATTATGTGTCGCTTGTCACAAAAGAAATATGACTTGTGCTAAGTTGGTTTCTAACTCATAAGAGGAAATTGTTGTTTATAATTAACGCTTCAGCTACAATTTAAAAACCAATGCCAGCACTGAGTCACAAGCACTTGAGCGGGTGCAAGGATCAAGGTTATAGAAAAAGTTCTTGTCATCAACCATGTTCATAACAAAGCTCTCCAGGTTGACATTTTTATGGACAAAATAGGTCATACTTAAATAATTGTGTCAGGCTTTATTTTCTCAATCAAAGATGATAAATCTCGGTAAAAGGATACGATCTCAAACAGATAGATTAATGAGGTGACAAATCCAGCAAAAGTAATTCTTATCGATTTTCATATAATTACTACGTACTTGTTTTTAATTTATTTTGTTTTGTTCACAAAAACTACTTTAATACTATACAAATTTGTTTCTCGAACAAGAATGTAACTTACTCACTTTACACAAATCATTTTAACGAGCTTTAAAGATCATAGATAAAATTATGAAATAAAACAAATTGTATTGTATACATGCATGCAAATATGTATCATATGCATTAAAACAAATGTAAGAGGCAAAACTGACCATGAAAATATCATATTTATCATGTGTCCCTTTATTCATAAAATAATCTCTGGTTGTTTATATAAAAACAAAAACATGTTTTTTTGTGTTAAATGACACTATAATGTTTAGATTTAATATAACTCATCTCATCACCTTGTTAAAAATTATAATAATTTGACCAGTATATGTGCTTGTTTGCGTTGTGTGGTGTTTGGCTTTGGATTTTTAGAAACTTTCAAGTTTTCAGTATAGAAAGACATTTCTTTCAAAGCTTTGAAGAATGATTGTGAAACTTTAAAATGCCATTGAAATATACTTGTCCAATACGTTTTTGCTTTGCTTGCGGCTTGTATCTGAACTAGACAAAATATAGACTATGATTAATTGAATGCGCAGTAATGAGCTTGGTGTGCTTTTCTGACAGTGTTCAACTTACACATTTTACCCTTATATTTTATAGATGCTATGATCATATAACAGAAAACCTTATATCAACAGCATCCTACATCACAATGAGCCATAATCTCACCACATTATGTTTGAACGTATGCAACATTTACGGCTTATCAAACTTGAACTGATAACATCATACTGAAATATACCGTATAGTATATAACGTAATCGTATGCATATACTTTGAATTGTTTGAAATTTGCTGTGAGTAGGTATGTGATCAACGTGACGTCGCGTAAATATTTAAATTTTTAGCAATTATATTCGTATCTTTTCCACTTGGGTAACAGGTTAAAGGGTAATGATATATCAAAATGCTTGTCTTAAAATGCTTGGGAAGCAGAATCTGGGTGAAAAAGTTCTGTGGTTGCGTTTAGCTAACATTGCAATTTTTGCAAAACAAGCAAATAAAACGACAAAACAAGACCTGTTACATAGACTATTATAAAGTAAGCCAATGCATTTCAACGAGTATGTATAAACCCTTGCCAGTATTTTCTTTCCTGTGAGTTAATTTCACTGTGGCGTAATGAATTTGTTATTGACAAGGAAACCATAACTTGTCATTAAATATATAAGTCATTAACGAGAGTCAATATAAAATTTTCAGTGTGCGGAGTTTTTGCGATTTCGCGTAATTTTGCATAGTCCGCTTTATATCGTCACATAAAACTTGTCACAATTCCTGCCTTTTACCACTTTTTCCATCAGATCTTATCCCGTGCCTTGTGGCCACAGTTTGCTTTTGGATTCTCATTTTTGCCAAAGGACTAACATGTTACAAGTGCAATTCCACACATAATAACCCTAACTGCTTTTCTGGCCACCCAAACACCACAGTAAGTTGTAATAAAGCCTATAAGCCTTAATCCGCATGACATAGAGGTTTGCTATACCCTTCTTAAATACGACAAGGAGATTTACAAAGGCTGTGCCACAAACTGAGGAACATCCATCTCATCATGCATTTTCTACCTGCTCCAATTTGAAGTCAAGTCTGGCAACTCCAAACCAAGCATGTCCACTGAAAGGTTTCGCGAGTTTGTAGAATGCGTCAAGTATTGCAACATAATAGCATTATTTAAAAGGGTCGAGGTCAGGAAGCATCAGCCACAGGCTTTGTCGTGTTGGAGGTTAAAAAGGACAAACGTGGAGGATGCAGGGATTTTGGAGGGATTGTTGAGGAGTGCTACCCCGACACTGTGGGCGATGGCAATGGAACGACCCGGGTCTTAAGGCTTTGGTCGATATCCCAAGCTTACAGTATATCGTTCGATTCGGGTTGACACTAGGAGTTCAAATTCGAACACCGTTTGACTCCTTGACCTTTGACCTTGGGGTAATTTGAAAACTCGTGACCTTTAGGTTAAATTTAAAAATGGATTTCACCATTGGATTCAGCGCATTCGAAAACCCTTATATACTGATTTTCACATTTTCAAGTCCACAGGGGCGCGAAATATTAGAAATTCTTAATCAAAAAACGCCCAAATTTTGAAACTTTGACCCTTTATAACTCCTACCGCCCTCAAGATATGCAGCCCATTCAGGGCGCATTTGAAAGAACAGATTAAGTTCTATAAGCTGGTATACTCAGTTTTTGCATGTAGCGAGGGCCGGGCGAGTTATTGACACTTAAAGTTTCAAAACTTGGACATGTCAGACTATGGGGAGCAGTCATATCCCTACAGCACACAATCTTAACATTAAGCTGAAAATTGTTTTTTTAGCTTATAATCTTTAAATCTAATCCCATATCTAAAGAATAAGTGTGAAGAATCTAAAGAAGAATGAAACCAACAAACCGGACCAACCTCATTTTCTAGCAAGCCATATATAATTGGGGAAGGTTTAATGATCTACTTACTTAGTGCGCAAATCTGCCAAAGAAGTAATTTTCTTAAAGCTGGAATGCAAATATTACATTTTTCTATTTTTGTATGTATTCTGACCAAAAAGGAATTACACCAGTCGAACTTCGTCGCGTTACAATATTCCTGATGATGGTTGTGGTATACAACCGAAAGCTTGAATATACGTTGTTTAACATTATGGCATCCATGATCTCCGCTTCAACTTCTTCTAATCATTCTATTTGAAGGAGGTGCAACGGAAGTAGAGAATTGGTGGAAGGGCACCTGAAAAATCTGGGGAACAGTGGAGCCGGTTTGACTACAAGGAAAAAGAAGTTGGAGGCAACGGCTGAGTTGAAGTTGAAACGGTCGGAGGTGGAGGTGAGGTTGGAAACGATGGCCCGAAAGGATGAACTGGATAACAGAGAGCAAGGGATTGGGATCCTGAAGGGTCTGCGCCATTTGGAAACGGATGTGCTGAAGGTGGCCAAGTTTCTGGAAGGAAAGGGAGTTATGCCGTCAATAGTGCTGTGATTAGTGATGGAAGCGAAAAAATTGGTGGAGAAACCGGAGGATTGTTTGTCAGAAAAGGAATGGAGGGGATTTCGGGACGGACGAACAGAGCAAGGTCAGGTTAGCACACTCACGGGCATTGAATCCGGCAAAAAGGCACTAGAGTGGATTCAGAGACAGAGGAGGAGTTGCAAAAGTAATTATAAGAAGGGGTCAAGCTACAGGGGCAATAGTCTGGGGGTGTTTTCAGGAGAAGCAGGGATTTTGGAGGGATTGTCAAGGAGTGGTACCCCGAGGAGAAGTGGAAAGAGACCCGGGCGAAATGCTGCTGGAAGATAAAATTGACAACAGGAGGACACCCACAAAGTCAGAGTGTGGACTATTTGTGAGTGGAAGGGAAGAGGTGGGAATTAGGATTAGTAGAAGCTCAAGTAAAATTTAATTAAGTATTCAGGGAAAAATGGGTTGTGATGGTTCCTCCGCAGAGCGTGAGCTACTCTAATTCAGTACTAGTCCGTTTCCGGTTATTTTTTCAGTTGGAAAGGCACAACATTGCTGCTTACTATTCTCCATTCTAAAATTACACTGCCCAGAGGATGGTGAAGTTTTTGAAGCACGATCTATCTAGAACTTTTGATGTTTAATATTTTTGCCTTTACAAAAGAAAACAAAAATAAATTAAGGTATGCCAGTGAAAAGTTAAAACTGAAAACGATTTTTTGTTGCTCTGAATTCCGAGTCTTTTTGCAAACTCGGGATTTTTTAAATTTAGTGCTGGGCTGATGCATCATGTACATGAAAACTCATGCCATGTATTTTGGTCATGTCATGGCATGCCAAATTAAATTACATGACATGGTTGACTGCTACATGACCCATTACATGACATGATTTTTATACTACCTAGTGGTGTCATAAAAAGTGTCCTCTAAACAAAGTCAAATTTTTAGCTGTGTATTTATTATTCAGCCATAAAATTTTACAAGTAGTTGCACAATTACCATAAGTTTAGGAAAATATCATTAAACCTCAAAGTGCCTGCCTTTGGCTTTCACACACGCCTTAAGTCTGTTACGCCACTCCGGTGTTGCGGCACGCACCGTTTCCTGGGGAAAAAGTGACCATTCCTTGAGCAGGGATTTTTTTAGAGATTCCAAACTTGTGTGGGGAGTAGCGCAGACGTTATTTTCCAACTTCGCCTAGATAGAGTAGTCCAGTGGTTTGAGGTCTGGGGAGCACGCGGGATATTCCTCCGTGGAAATGAAATCCGGAATTTCGTCCCTGAGCCACTTCTGAACAATTTTTGCCTGATGAGCTGGAGCTGAGTCTAGCTGGAAAGTCCAATGGCCACCGTTGATGCGCGTACTAGTAAGGGATTTTATCAGGGGAATCAGAGATCGGTCAGATAGTTCTTTGCACTGACTTTCACCCCTTTTTCAAAAAAGTACCGGTCGGTCTCGCCGTTCCACGATACCTCGGCCAAAACCATCACAATCCCAGGATGATATGTCCTGTAAACTCGCCCCTTTGCCTGGGGGATCCTAGAAGGTGCTGGAGCATATTTCCGGTCATTTTGCTAGTTGAATAAAGCTTTATCTGCAAAAATGTTCTCATGAGTGAAGTGGATCCATTTTACACTTTCACTCCCGTGCCGGCGTAGCAGACTTTCGCTTCTTTCTAGTCTTATTTTCTTCTAGTCGACGGTCAGTAAGTGATTAGTAGATTTTTTAAAGCCTTCAGTCCCAGGTACAGTTCTAAGGCGAGGTTGATGGTCTTCCTTGACGTATTTAGTTGTAGAGCCAATTTTCTCTGAGATCGGCGGGGATTTCGCCGAATCCGTTTACGTAACACCTTAGTCATGGCAGGAGCGCGAACCGTGCGTGGACGTAACGGACTTTTACGTTTTTGGATGCTGCCCGTATCAAGGTATCATTTCACAGTCCGATGGACAAGTCGCCTTCCGATTCCCGAAGTTTGTAAAGCTTTAAAAATTTCCCCATTGGTTTTTCCACGGCGATGATGGTGAAGAATCTCCGCACGCTTAATGTCCACCACAGTTAACTTTATTTTTAAAAAAGCTACAAAGTCAACTGATTGCCTAACCATAGTTTAGATTTTTTTCATTAAAATGAGCTATCATTTACTTTTTCCGCTCATTGTGATTAACATAGCAACTGCTTAAAAATAGAGGACACTTTTTATGACACCACTAGGTAGTTCATGACATGAAGTACATGCATGTACATGCATGTAAATCAAGGAAGAAATAATTGACAAATTTGCCATCAGTCACCAGTTTTTAGATACGTTTTACGTGAAAAAGCAATTGAGAAATACGTCTGCAGGATGAGGGGGACAAAAGAATGGCTTCGAGAATGTGAAGATGTTATTGTTTAGCCCTTCATCGATCATTACTGTTGACAGAATTAATACCAATGTTCCAACGTAACTGTCCGTGCCAAACAAATACCCAGTTCATAAACATTTTGGCGCAATTTGTATCTGCGATCGTTAAAACCCAAATGAAAACCTTATTCAAACGTTATATTCCTTAATTTGCTTCAAGAGTAATTGGGGAAAGACTTCCGCAATTCCGGATAAATATTTTACAATAACATTCCAGAAAGTGAAAAATACTCTAATTTTAAATGTAGATTGGTGTGATACCTAGCAGTACGCTCTATCAAAAAACGTTAGCAAATTAATTGAATCAGTACGCTAATGCTTACAACAAATAATTAATTAGAGAAACGAATACTCTACTTTCCTCGAGTAAACTTATAATCTTGTTTTCTACAATTACATTATAGAAAAATCGAATGTTTTTCGTAATAATATTCTAACTTAACGTGGCAAGAATTTACAACTTACGCAACATTTTATTAAAATCAAAATTTGCGCAAAAATATGCTCTATTCGGCGTCGTTAGAAATTATGAGATTTGAATTTCAATTGATTTGCTTGCTTTAGATTCAGCATTTTAATATGTTTAAGTGTGTTTATATATAAAGCTGTAATTCTAATTTAAAATTATTTAATAATTTAAAACTTAAGACATGCAGTGTAAAAGTCAAGCGTATCTGAAACTGAATCACTATGCCTTGTAAACAATAATTATAGTACTTTGTATATCGTGTGGTAAGTTTAGTTGTTTAAATGTACACTCATGATAAAAATTTCTCATACCATAGGTTTCTTTTCATAAGCAGTCTCGTTCCCAAATAATTATTTTAAGTAATCCCAACACAACATTCAAAACATGTACGCTAGCACTAACAAGTAATTGAGTCTAAAAATGAATTTGCTAAACACAAGTAATCTAAAGTAAAATGAATTTTTTGCTAGATACAATAAAATTAGTGCTGACAAAATGGAACTGCAATCGATAATATGAAATTCATATTATATGATGGGTTTATGATATAATGACTTGTAATATTCAATGGCACTGTGAAATTCCCTCTACCTCAATTTCTTATATTCATATGAATATTTCTTGCGTGGTCAAAGTCGAGGGGGTGAAAATGATACGATTTCACCGTCCGTTTTTTCGAGGTGGGGATTTGTCACCAGCCTCCCCACCTGCTCCGCGACCTATGGTAATTAATACTTATATAATTGACTCTTTTCGAATCTGATAACACATGCTTCTGAGAAACCACAATATCTAATTTGATACAAACACACAACAAGTAGCAACTTCAAAACAGTGTCGTATTACTAACACAATTGTTTGTCTGGAATCATAATAGTCTGGACTTTATGGTCGACAAAGTTTATGGTGATATCTATGGTATCATACCAGATTAGTGATCACTGTTATCTGCTTTAGCTTTGTTTTATTTACAAGTTGTCATCTTGAAATTATAATAATATTATTATATAAAATAATAATTATAATATTATAAATTACAGAAAGCAAGATAATCCTCCATTTACCCACCCCTTCTCCTTCAGTACATCTCTCCAACCTCTCCATCACTAGCCCTTAGTAACCGACCAACACCACATCAACCCCATTTCCAATTCCAACCTCTAATTCCCACCTCGACCACCCTACTGCAGGCAAATGCAAAGTGGCATGGGTCCTAATGGCACAATATTCAGAAAATTAGATCAAAACATACGTAAATTCTAGAAAAGTTGAGAGTTTTTAAGCATATTAACAAAAATACTTGGAACTCCGCTTTTTCCTCCATCCACAGGCACTCCTCTACTTTCAGTTTTACTCGCCGAGTAGAACTCGGCCCTCCAATTTCCATTCATCCTGGACCATGACTTTCTTCTCTACTCGTTCTTCTTCTCTTTCCAAGCACTCCCACTTTCAATTAAACCATTGAACCATGCCCCCTTCAATTCTGCACTAATAAACTTCAAAGAATGAATCCAAATAGAGAAAACTTATTGGGATATCTTTAGTAGTAGTATATAAATGTATGGAACTACAACTCCACTTAACCTGTTCGTACTGAAATCCACCAATCCACCTGTTTTCACAAAAAATAGCATCTAATTTTAACATGCATATTTTATTTTTTATTACATTTTATTTCATAATCTTTCCAAACTTCCAAAGTAATAATATAAAAATTGTCAAACTACAAGTAAATTTTGTCTTTTTTCTTTACAATTATCACAAGATCCTTCATTCTAAGGGCTAAACTACAAACATCATTCTAAGTTTCCTTTAAACAAACCATCCTCAAAGAGCAATATTATGTTCATAATCTCACCAAAATCACTATTAAACTCTTAAATCGTATAAAACTAAAATTATTATTATTACTGGTAACTTATTTCAATTCCAAGTTCTACGATGCTTAGCGCAATAATAGGAATGTTTAATGTTTTGGGAATAGATTGATTGTGTTGAGGTTGGTCCGTTGGTTTCTGGGCCAAAAATGTGGAGATTTTTTGTCCGTAGTTTTTATATGGGGTTTTGGGTTTGAATTTGACTGACAGGTGGGTTGAGCGGAACAAGAATTTGATATTTTTGGGAGAATTTTTGGTTGGTCAAATATGGTGACTAAATTAATTTTGATAACTTTTTTATGGGAATCAGCGAAGATATTTTGGGTAGTTAGGTAGAGTTGATGAGAAATCTTGGAGAAGGCCTGGGAGAAGATGAATTGGTCTCGAGAACCTCAGTGGACAAACACAAAGGAGTAACTGGAGCGGGTCAACCAAAACAAGGAGGATATTGAAAAAAAGCTTCGAAGGGGATTGCTGGAGCTTCCAACATCAGAAGAGTTGGATCTTAAAGGCGTTTGTACTTCGTACTTCGCAATAACTGTAACTGTAGTATAGGATTTTTTAGATTTTACAATTTTGTATTGATTCGGGAGCATTTGAATTTTTGGCTGAGGTGGCGATGGAACTTATATTGACAGATGCTGAAGCTGTTGCTATGTTTGAGCATGCTTGAAGTAATGGTATGGAGCTGTTAGGGGCAAAGGAAACGTTAACAAAAAATACAAAAACATATACAAAATGTCCAAAATATGGGAGAATATACAAAAATTGCATGTGGTCTGTCCCGGCCCCGTAACTTGAATGGGTTAATTTAATACTTAAATTGTTTTTCCTAATGACATCTTTCCAGGTTTGTTCCATCTCTAGGCATCCAGATCTGGATGCATGCCGTTCCGGATGTCTCGTTTGCTCCTGACAATATTTTGATGGCACCGAAATAACATAATTGGTGTTGGTGCGTCATCTTGATTTGCTTCTTGGTTTGACGATATACTAATGGAGAATTGGAGGAAATTTTGGACGGAGGAGCGTGACATGCAGAAATATAGGAATGATAGCACATCCAAGGCCCGTTAACCGGGCACAAAACACTGTCCGTGCTGCACAAATAAAAAATTGATGTTAAAACTAAAATATTGATTGACTCACTCAAAATATGTGGAACGTAAAATCGATAACACCGCTACTTCATCTAATTTCACTAATAGCACATTTTTGTGTCGTTTTAAAAGCATTATACTTTATAAAGAACCGTAAGTAAGAATGTTTTCTTAAATTGATAATGTATTTTTTTGCATTTAAGTTTCTAGCACTTATACATTTATAATTTCTGAGTAGATCTGCTTAAAAATCTTAATGAACATAATTCAAGAGCAATGGCCATAATTTTAAAATGGTACGTTTTTACATTCCATAACTACTCGCAAATGCTAATACTAGACAAATGTCTATGTTGACATGGTAAGATTTTTCTTCTTCTGTATGAATCATAATTTAAATATATATTTATTTAATTTACAATCTGCCATATCTTCACAAAGTCATAAAAACAAAAATATAAATTATTTATGTATAGTAGTTATTTTTAGACTAAAGATTTACGTATTTCCAATAAAATCACGATAATATTTCCAATAAGTATCTTGTATCTACATAAAACGAAATCATTTTATTCAACCCAACAAAGTCATCTTAGAGGGCGTTTATGGGGTATTGCAACACAATTAAAAGTTAAACTATAGCTAATTGTATTAAAACACGGTGTTAAGTATTTGAAAAAGCTAAATATCAAACCACAGACGACAACTTGTTTTGCACGTAGAAACCATAATCTGTCTATCAATGTCTATCATCATAATCATAAGCTAAACTATCGCTTAAACACTATCTAGAAAATTTGTTCCCAACAGCCATCTTAACAATTTTTTTTTTCACAAATCTGGTCGTAAAGTAAATGTGGTAGCTAGTGATGGCAAACGATTAATCGCGATTCCAAAACGATTTCCGATCCGATTTCTGGTAAAATCGTTTAGAAAATCGGAAAACCGATTCGATTAGTGCTTAAAACGTTTAGAAATCGAAAAAATCGCGATTTTAACTTCCATACAAATTTCCAGAAAATCAATCAGGTTTCCTTAAAATTTACTCACAGTCATACAAATGGCAACTACAAAACCTGAGAAAAGTACAACTTTGACAACATAAAGCATGTGATTAAATCAATTCGTGTAATTGTCTGTGTAAATATGTTTACTCACTTCTAATTTAAGCAACTTTGAATGCTAATTTTGCCATAAAATCGCGTTTTCTAGAAATCGCGATTAATTGCAATTTTCGATTCGATTTTTGTATAAAACGTTTCCCATCATGCTAAAAACGTTTGGACAAAAATCGGAATAATCGCGGTTACTCACGATTAGTTTCCGATTTTTGCCATCACTAGTGGTAGCCGATCAATTATACCAGTTTAACAAGCATTTTATGTGCTTATGATATCGAGGGTTTTTGCAACTTAAAATTATTTCACTACACGACGGCTTAAGCTTTCTTAATAATCTATGCATAAAGAAGCAAGGTTTCTTACACACAACAATTGCCAAGATTTTCAATCTTTCATAAACAACACGTGCATTTTCAAACAAAAATAAAAGCAATGAGAATGTGCTTCCGAATACTAGCAATAGAAATATCATTAGAATATTCCCTTTCATAGTAGGTACTTCAAGTGTAGCTTCCATTGGTGAGGCTCGATTTTGACTTAGGAAATTCATCCACCACTCAAGAATTCCTGACCACTGAATTCCACCAAGTCTTTTGCGAATAAGTGGTGACATGTGGCCTACAACTTCTACACCGATAAACAAAGTGCCAAATGTTTCTATTCCAATGTCAACACTCAACGTAACCTTTCTCCTTAGCTCACTTGCGTATTTTTTACAAATATAGTCTGGTGCCATGATGGCTACTTCCTTACAACCTTTCAATTCACTGTACAAGGCTTGGTCCGCTTCTTGCTGAAAAGTGTGTTTTAAAGTTTTTTGAAGCTCGGAGGGTGGTGGCATTTTGATGTAGGGAGACTGATATAAGTGAACAAGATTTTGAAACATACGGTTTAATATAGGCACTAAAGACCAATGCAACTGCATTTTGCTTCGTACTGCAAATCCTAAATTAATTACATTCTTTACAATTGAACGCTTATTAACTAAGGATGAGAAAAAGTCTAACTCCGATCTCACCACATACACGGGTGGACCTTGATGTCTAGCGCTGGCCCCACTTTCCGACGCGAGTATGAAATGGTTTCGTAGCGTAAAATAGGGCATAAATACTCTACTAGTGGTAAGAAATGCTGAGAGGGAAACGCTTTGCGGTCTTATATATACAGTGTAGTTTGAATTGATTAGCTCCTGTAGTTTGGCATATGGTAAGTAAGCTCTGGGTTGAACCATATTGTAAACGTTGGTGTTTTTGTATGCATTGCTAATAACAATGCCCATAAGCAGAAGACCTGCTACGAGATAGCGCAGTCGATTGTGTATTTCAACCAGAGATGATGGTATTGGATCACCTTGCTCAGTTAGGACTTTCCAACATGCTAGTATGTAAGCAGGAACTTTGTTCCACCTTACTCGCCGTGTGTATGCTAATACTGCTAGTAGAACTGGTACGGCAGCCAAGTAAACTACAACTAGAATAATCCAAAACGTAGCATCAAAAACCCATACAAACTCATGGACGGGATAAGGACTAATCTGGTTTGGCTTTCCGCAACTTAAGAACTTGAGAACGAGCAACTTGTGCATAGTTTCAATGTAGTATTCAGGAACAGACATATTTGGAGTTTTAGTATATTCACTAACTAAAAATCTTGGGTGTAAAATTTGATCGTATCTAAGTTGTAGCATTACTTGCTCATCTTGACAATAGTTATTGTGTGAACTGTTACTTGGATTCATTATGTCTCCAAACAAATCCACCAAAGACTCGTAAAAGTGGACATTTGGAGATTTAAATACACCAAATGATAAGTGGTTATTTTGTCCATTGTAGTGTTTTGGTGGACAGCTTGTAATATATTGGCCAAACGGACCATTTGGTGGAGTTGTCACATGCCAAATACTTTCCATTTTGTCATATACAAAAGACTCCAGATGTTTCAGGTTATGTAACTTCTGCCAAGTTGCCAAACTAATTGCAACTTTGTGACTGAATTTGTTATTTTTAAACTTTTCTAGTCTCCAAAAAATGAAATTGTGGATCAGGAAGGTCGGTTTTAGGTTTATTTTCTTTGGTAAAATTAATACAGAAACATAAACGTCGTTAATTTCTCTTTCTGTTTGTTCTATACAAAGGGTTTGATACCTCCCCAGACTTTCACTTGCGCGCCACTCCTTTATGAAAAAGTGAAACACCTGTGGCTTCGGTAAATTTAACAGTATCCCTGTTGGCGATTGCTTATACCATTCCGGATACGAAATTAGGTTTTCCAGATATTTAGGTACAAGTATGTTTATGCTTGCAAAACATGAACAACGCCTTGCGTTCAAAACCCAGCTATTCATTTTAAGCTGTGCACAATATGTGTCAGAGGGGTATATCTTTCCATTCAAATGGTTTGAATATGTGCAGACCTGATGCTCATTGAATGAACGGTTAGAAACAGCCATATTCTTTGTATACCACTTCATATTTGATTCTCCAAAGTATCTATTGAAACGACAATTCTTAGAGTAGCACATTTCAAAGGTAGGTACTAAACTTCGAATCCAATATGGCTGAGGAAACAAATTTGGAACGTTGACTGACCTGAAGTTCGTAATTGTAATGAGACAGTGCTTATTTTTAAATGGACGGAGTATGCTATCCAGATTTTGAATGATTCCAAATTTCCCATCTAGGTTCCAGTCTTCTATAATTTTATTGTAAAGGAGAGTGCTGTCAGGATGAATATAATCTGATTTTAATAACAGTGCTTGTTTTAGAGTATCCACTGTGGCAAGAAAAGTAGGTGGTGCGCAAGCGGTAAAACTAAAAGTGTTTAGCACTAGGAACACAAAGCTTCGAAACATTATTTAAACATGGGTGTATTTCCAAAAGAAAACTTTTAACTTTTTAAGAAACAGTATGTATGTCGTTATCTTCGTCGTACGTTAGAGCGAGTGTATTTCAGGACTAAAATAGTCAGCAGAAGAAGCTCATCGAAAAGCACCTGGAGGCGTGTCGAATTCCAAATACAATTAAACTAATGCAATGAATTTTAAGAGAGAAATAAGGCTGGTCTTGACATGTAATTATGTATGGGATAATCCATATATTCAGCGACAAAATGTATATTTTTACGGTTCCAAACAAACCATTCCAATTAGTCAAAATTGTGGTTGGACACACTAAGCTAAAAAGCTTTTTTATGTATACGTTGTGTCAAAAAAGCTATGTTCTAGGCTAGAACTTCTAGCAGAACCATGAAGATGTATAGGGCAACGTTTACCTTTTCTTGTTAAAACGGTCGCACCAAATAGGCTGTTTACATACGTTGTTTGATGAAACGAATTGTTTTATAGAAGCCATATAATATTTTATAAAGTGATGGTGTGGTTTTATACATGAACTATTTAACGTACATTATTGTTTACTGAAGCTCTACTTCGCAGCTATAAAAGCGGTAAATACTCTGTATATTGTTCATTTCGAAAAATTATTTTATGAGTGTATTTCCAGATTGTTGCTGGATGGTGTTCAGCAAAAAAACTACAGTCAGGGTGTACATATTTTGTTCGGCTAGATTTGAAAAATCCTCTAAACTGTAACGCAGATGTAAATTAACTAATGTACGGTCATATCTTCTTGTCGTTTATTTGGAATCACATAATTCAAGAAAATGAATGAGCGATGTGAAGGCTCAGTTGGAATCTTAAATAAGGTCATATATAATATAAAAGAATATTCACCATTCGATTGCATTTCATAAACAGCTTGTATCTGAGCGCAAGTGTTTGCAAATAAAAGTCTTTCTTTCTTTCTGCCAAAGAATTTAATTAAGGTGTGTGTGGTGAATGGGAAATGGAACCGAAAACGTAGTGATGAGTGTACTGTTTAAGTGCGCCTGACCAGTTATAAAGCAAAATGTCATTTCAAAACGGTCAAATGCATGTAAAACTTACACTTCATATCAAATCTATTTTCACGCCTGATAAACTTTTTTTTAAAGGAGATCAAGCTATTGGAAGAAAAATTGAAAACGTAATGCTATGCTAATCCAGGCAGGAATCTATTGGGAAGTCAGGTGGGGCATGGAAAGACCCCGTATAAAAATTTGAAAACTATCAAAATGATGAGTTGCCTAGCAAATTAAAGGTGGTTGCATATCCATAAATTACACAATTAAAACCGACCAAAACATCGTTAGCCACTCTAGCTTAATAGCTTTTGCTGTATATGAGTGTCTACCGAGAATGCACAATTAAGCTATTTTTTGTGTTGAATCAGAGACGCTAGATTGTTTGCGAAGGTGGTAGTACCTGATTATTGGAAAGATTTCTCACAGACTTGGGAGTATTTCTGAACCAGTTAGATGTGACGGCGCCGGAATTACAGTTCAAGGAGAAAGAATTGGAGGATATATCGGTCAATGAAACATCAATATTATGCCTAAATAGAATGCAGCAATTTGAATTTTAACAGGAAAATTGAAAACGAAGTTTTATGTTAGAGAATAAGCTTGCTAGATAGATTCGTACTAAATAAGTAAGAAAACACCGATACCTTTGCATTAAATGAATGCGCCGTGCATTGCATTTTATAAAAGCTGGAGTGGAACTGCTGCATTAAATGTACATACGCTAAACGTTTATGTAGAAATATGGATTTAAACAGAGCATCACATTTACGCGCCCAGGTCATGGTGGAAGTAAAAAATTGAGTTTCCATTTAACCACAGAGATATTGTTGACTTTTTACGCGGTATGTCTAGTTTTAATTTTAGTAATGCTGCTCACGAGTTTCAAATACGAACCTGATCTTAAGGAGTTTGCACGAGGCTTTTGCTGGGATTCAGGGGTTTGATTTGACCTGAGAAGAAACTTGGTAGGCTTTTGGGTGATTTTTGTTGTTTTCAATGAATCATAGAAGATTTTGTGGGGATTTGGACGATTCGGAAGCCAGGTCGCGATCAGAGCCTAAGGAACGTTGGGATTTACTGGGCACTTTTCCCAGGGCCCTGGGGAAAAAATAAGAAACTTAAGATTTTAAAAAATTCAATGAACGACTGTGTAAAATACATACAATATACCAAATCATAATGTGAATTTTGCATTCATTTTCACTACGACGTTGCATGGATTCGCAAAGGAAATTTCAAACGTTAACTGCTATTGCTAACCTTATGATTATTTTTAAATCCTCACAGAGCATTATTGGCTATCTACAGTTTAGTTCAGCTGATACCGAGGAATTGAATCAAATCTAAATTGAGTCTTTGTAAACTTGTGTGTTTTTTCTTGACATTTTGATTCCACATTTTTTATTTGGTTACAGCCAGTAGACTGGGATACCGTAAGGCATAAGAGCTTCCAAGAAAATGCATCTTTTACTATAGAAAATGTAGGAATACCTTTAATCCCAACTTAGAATCCATCAGCCAGCACATTAGGACTAAAATCAACAGGATTTCTTTCTTTCATGGGATATGTGTATAAAGTTTAAAATAAATATGTTTAGTTATTTAGGAGATTATCACGTGTTAGACAGACCAACGAACAAACATATGAAACTTTAGAAGTAGCTATTTACTCTATTACAAGGTCATTCCCTGAGTTTCATCGAGGACCGTCTTAGTTCAAATGAAGTGTCACCTCTAATAATGATATCGGATTTTCTGTAACAAATCAATTCTTATTTAGAAACCTGTTAAAATAAAAGGCCGTCACGAACATATTTGTACAATCAATGGCGTTGACATAATACAAGTATCGTATAAATGTTCTTGTAAGCATTCATGGCGCCTGCTGAAGTTGAATTTGACCAGCAACGTATAATCTGTAGTAATTATCTTAAGCTTGTTATAATACGGGTTTTTTGCATCCCGAATGTGTTATTGTTATTTAATAGGTGCAAATTAACTATAACTTCAAGTGTTGGGTAAACATTTACGCTTTTGTATGGTAGAATACAGGAAATTTGATCGGTTAGATCTTATCCTTTTCTAGCCAGCCACTTATAGATTGCCAGCATAAACCTTATAGTAATATCGCACATTTTTCACATCCAGTTTTTATTTAAGTTGAAATTGATAAAAGCTTCCAGATTTTCAAGTTCATGTCATGTAATATTGAAATGACTGGAATATTCTGCATAAAATCTATCCTATGCTGCATAGGCTATGCATGTAGAAGTGGCAAAATGAAAAGTCTAAAAACAAATTATGCTCTTCAACCCAATGACATTTTGACAGGTAGTTTATGAAGTATAATTGTCAAAAATTGAAATATTAACTAACTATATCAAACAGATTCTGTTTGTGTAGAAATTTTAAAACACTTTTAGTTCAACATAGGCTAGTTTCCTATCCCCTAAGTGAAGCCCGGATAACGACGTAGTAACATCGAATCATCCAATGGCCCACAAGATCTCCGTCATTGATGGCCAGATTCATCATCTGTGACCCTGTTCACATTCCCGATGAAATTGATTTCACGACAAAATATTGATCCAGAACGGATACCCCTCAAGTCTAATACGAAGACGAATTCGCATTCAAAAAGAAAAATCAAAATAAAGAAATCACAATCGACCTTCAGATAATTTGATGCAAGTTTCAAATGGTATAAAATGGTAGATAAAGAAGACGAATTCCAAAAACGAGCAATTTTACCTTATGTGGAAAAACTCACCGAGGACTTAGCCAGGCATTTTAGACAACACACGGCTTTAGAGATAGGATACGTACCCAGAAATAAAATATCTAGCCATATCAGTATTTTCAAGGATAGGAAATCGGATATAGAATCTGGGATTTATGAAATTCCATGTGAGGGAACTGCCACCGAAAACTGTGATTTGAAACATATTGGAGAATCACGACAAGGCCTTGAAAAGAGGGTAAATTAACACAGGCAGCACGTCAGAAATGCCAACGTACAAGGTTGCAGAGCACGTGTGGGAAAGTGGACACCAAATAAACCCTTCAAAAGCCAAACTAATTGAAAAGGAAAGCAACACCGTCCGGAGAAAAGTGAAGGAAGGCTTATGGATAAAGTACACAGAAGGTACCCTGAACAAGAACAATGGCCAATCTGTCAAACCAGGTTGGACTCACATCCTCAGAAAAATTTTTTTCCGTCATCGCAAGAAAATCACAAAACGCCCATAGATACTAACCTGGAGAACCGAAGAAATTATAATGCATAATTTTTATAATTCATAATTTGATCAGCTTGCATCTTGGACTCTGCTTATTGTTAATTTTTGCCCTGATGAAGATGACAGTTTGTCATTGAAAGCTTGGCGTTTAAATAAAGTTTTTGCAACTTAAAACCCCGTTTTTAATCGTATTAACCTTTTTTAAATACGGCGAATCGCTACAATATTTATGTAACAGATGTGCATATTTTTTACTTTGCATGTATTTTCGTTTGAAATAGCTATTGATACAAAATACAAAGTGTGATTGATACGACTGACCGTCACCGTCGCATTAAAACTAAAATCGCAGTTCCAAATCGGGGAAATTAATACCCAGGAGTGAAATTCGGTCTTTAAAAATCCAAAATGAATTGAAGCACCTGTTTAGCTAAATAGCCCCCTCGATCCTCCAAACGTAATCATCCCTCCGTTCCCCAAAAAACTTTTTATTCAAAGTAAAGCAAAGTTATAGCTAGTTTTGAGCAAACAGAACAAATATAACAGAAAGTGAAGTTCCAGGTAAAGCTGGACATGGCGAAGATGTGGATGGAAAATTCGGTGGTCTACGTCCAAGTAACACCGGAAGTGGGGCAGGATTTGGTGTCGATATAGGCCAAACTGGTGGTTGGCATAGCAGCAGGAGTGTGGATCTTTGGAAATGCGCGGGTCAAGTAAGGTTGGAAGATACTTGCCTTGTTGCCTTTGACGACATATTATCTGAAATTTATTCAGTGGAACTGCCACTGTGGGAGAAATCTGAAAACCGGTGCTGCTGCGGTGTTTTTAAAGTTTCACGCCTCCATATATTTTTTTCGTAACTCTGGGTATTAATCTGTTATGTAGATACATTTCTTCTGGAGGCATGAATTGCTTTAATCTGGGATAACTTTGAATTCAGAAGAAATGGGTTCTAAAATAAAATTTGTGATGCCCTTTTTTGTGTTTAAAATTTCATCTGAATATTTACAGAAAAAATTCAGTAACAGAAAATAACTGGAAAGGGGCTAAGTTGGATAATGACGATAATAAATTAGAGGTTGAATAGGGCGACTTCTTACTAGGTAGTTGGGACTGACTGGAAGGTTTGTAATTTTGTGAAAAGTGACCAGGTCTTATAACTCTACTTCCCCCGGATACGTTTCCACCGTTGCCATAAGAAGCCGGTCCTGGTTCCGCCCCCAGCCCCGGGTGGACCACCACCGCGGCCATTAAGGCCGTCGCCCATCACCAAACAATCCCATGCCTGGAGGACACAAGCGAAAAATAAAAGGAAAATGTCCAGCATGGCTCGTACTGAGCTACTTGATATGGAACATATCTTCCACTCTTTCCACTAACTCGATAACATAACATCCTCTTCCTACTCCAGTTTGAAGAACAGGAGCTGTCATCCTCATCATCATCACAACATTTATCCCCAATTCTAGTTGATGTACGCTCATCATGTCCCCAATTCGGGGACCCCGAAGTTGAAACTGAATAGATAGATCGAGGCTGAAAGAGATAATATAGCTACCTACACAGTTGAGTTCTTACATTAGATAACTACCGAAAAGAATTACATTATGTATTTCTATTATTGCAGACTCAAGTCATGTAGATCAATGCAGTGATATGTATCAGGTAAACTTATATTAGATACCCAATATAAAAAGATACCTTTCTTGCTGTCCAACTGGCTCCACTGTTCCCTTAATTTTTCAAATGATCCTCCAGCATCCCATCACTTCCATTGCATCTCCTTCAACTTGATAGATAGAATGACTGAATTTCAAATAGAGGAATCAAAAAGCTATCAAATGAAACATTTGGACTTAAAAATTAAAATCTTACTCATTAAAGCGTTTTCTCTAACATGAAGATAGCAAACACGTTACTCTATAAAACAATCTTGTTAAAACGCTAATTGTATAAAATGCACGTTTGTACGGCTGGAATGAGTATTATTTTATGCGTGGAATAGAGAGAACTAATGCACAGCACGGCTACACAGCGATAAAAGCAAATATCAACCAATATTATGTATAACTATGTATCTTACGATAAGCAGATCTCTATCCACGTCTGGTTCGCAACGAAACGCACCAGGAAACGATCCCTTTCCGCTGAGGTATTGGTAATGCCACGATAGGTAAATTTATGCAACGATAAAATCGACTTGAGCACAGCACAGCGTATAATTCAGTTAGCAAATCAAAACTATGATTATTTATTAAGCAAAGAATTAAACTCAAATTCTACAAAGCAATTGTACACGCAAAAACTGATGGCGAGAGAAAGAAAACCAAAATCTACAGCGATAAGCGATGCGTCGCTATCTTTATGAACTCTCAAAAGTGAATGAACAGAAAGTCTAAAACTCCCATTTCTCTCGTCACCACAAATACATAAATACATAATATTCCATATTCATTTCATATAGTTTCATGTTTATATATAAATGCATAATATCTATTTACAGGTAGTCTTCTTGAAGTAAAATGAATTTGAACTTTACAGCAAACAAACAACGAAAAGCTAGAAACAAATATCTGGACATAAATGCTAATCGCTACTTTAACTACTTAGTAACAGAAGAACGAAAAACCAAACTGCATTGCTGCAGACAAAAATGTAAATGTTAAACAAATGTTGGGAACGCAATACGTTCCTGTACTACACGTTTTGAATATCAACTGATGTAACAAACTCAATACTTCTGCATATTTTTTTGTACATGGTGTAATAACTCAAAGTAAGAAATCTTTACTTTGTCAGCATGTATTAATGCTTCAATGGTTATCAATGGAAGAGTTAATTATGCACGAAAATGATAACATTAGACTTAGCTTAGCTTAGCAAAAGGACAGAAGCTTTAGAAACAATTCAAAATTGCATTTTGCACACTGAGAACAGAGGGGTTCCTTGACTTTTATGTAATAGTTTGATTCCAGCTTTGGGAAAATTAATTCTTGAGCGGATTTTTGTTCCAATTAGATCAGCCCAGTCCCTGCCAAGAAATGATTTAGTTGATGTAACAGGTTTCAAGATTTCTTACATCACGACGATTCCATGATTCTCTACCTTGCAGTGGATGCTTTCTTTCTGATGATCTTCATCTGGCTAGCGTTTATCTTGGCATTGTTTTTTGTTCAATGGATTTTTTGTTCAAGCCGTTGGTTGCTTTTATTCTTGTAATAAAACGTATTTAAACCGTATTAATCCTTCGGGGCTCAAATATTCTTTCCTTGTCAGTGAAGTACTGTAATAAATATTTAGGATTCGCTTGAGCTATTTCTTGATACATAAAATCGTTGTTGGGATTACTGCACGCGCTTGCCTTTGTAAGTAAAAGTCAGCTGAAATAATACTCGAATAAACAAAAAGATTATTCAGGTTAACCAATTGAGTTTAAATTTAATTTAAGATCTTAGAATGTCTGTGTTATGTAAAGATATCAGGTATCCACACTATTGAACAATTTTGTATAAATCGTTATAAATTGGGTCTTTAATGTTGGTGGCGTTAAGGATGATTTGTAGGTGAACATTTACTAGAATATCAATAAATCGAAAGCAGCGTACAAACTGAGGTGTTGAATTAATATTCTTAAAACAAGTAGACAATATGTGGATGTTTAATAAAACAAATAACAAGTGTACCTGTCTTATTAGGTTTTTGTTTGGTTAGTGCTTGAAAAACACTCAAGATACTTCATATGAAGCATTAAATAAGTTACAAAAAGCACTTAGTGAAAGGTCACTTATTACGTTATTGTTTGAATACCATCAGTTTGCGCATCTTAAAATGGCAATGCTGAAATTTTGCGTCAACCAATAACTTTGAAGTGGGAAAACACGCAGTTGTTATGTGTAGATCGCCCGTAATATAAAATAAAACAATTACGAAATCCATTGTTTTATTAAACAAACATTTAAGAATTAGTTGCGTCTTTTAATACATAGTTTTATTTTAACTTCAAAATTTGAATGGCTATAAAATCTGTATTCTATATTATGCTTGTAATATAACTATATAATTCTTGTCCCATGCACAATATTCTTCTAAATATATTCAACAGCTAACACAATAGAATTTATTCCTAGAAACGCCGAATATATTATCCAGATAATATGCAAATCATTAGCCTTTAATGCCGCATGTGGTTTCCTTGTCGTTTTAATTTTACCATTGGAAAGCTCCTTGGCGGCATGTAAACGAAACCATTGTTTCAGTTCCGACTCGAATTTAACCCACAATGATAACGAACCTTGCTGATATGTAACAAAATAATTACGGTTCATTACCGTATACCTGAAATGTGCCGCTTTCCACAAGTTGTAAAGTCCACCTTCTATCATCTGAGCAAACATCTTCTTGATTAAAGGCAATAAAGAATTTTTGTCAACAGTAAAGGGTATGGTGGATTGGACCAGCGTCTCTTTAACTATAGGTGATACCCAAGTATTCGGTGCAAAAAGATGCAGGAATTCCTTTTGCAGCAGTATTGTCTCTTTTGTGTCGTACGCGGCAAACGCATGATAACTTAATGTATTGCTTGTATTATGTTCTATGTTAACAAGTCTTTCAGTCAAGCCTTTTGGACCCTCAGGAAAATGTTTTATTGAATCCACCATCCTATTGTAATCAATTGAAAATCTAGTCCGGTTAATTTTGGAATTGTCTTTTGAATGCGTCAGTAATTGCAATAAAATTAGTAAAGTCGGCATTGACTTATTATTCAAGTTTCCAACCCGAAACGTTGCAATTAGTTTAACCGAGTTAATCAGCTCCTTTAGTGTTTGCGGAAAGGCTTGTTCAACTGCTTTTGTAAGGTGAGAAGTAAGCTCGGCTCTGTACGCTAAATTTACTAACGTTGCCATCATTAGCGCCCAAAGAATCTTATTGATCAAGTGCCACCTAATGTGCCGCCAAATTTGCTTGTAGAATTTTAACTTACGGTATAATCCGTTGTCAATAAATATTCCAATAAAATCTTTTACTACTCCTATAAATGTAACTGTTTGTTCATGCTGGCTTAACACAACAACAGATATCACTACGGATATACGTATTGAAATGTACAAGGAAGTTAAACTCAGCCACATTAAAAAATCAATCATTCCAGCAATTGCTTCACCATATGCGTCTTTTGCCGGTTTTACAAAAATGAAAGCCCACTCTTGGGTTGAGAAACCATACTCCAATAGTTGCATGTTTTGTCTTGCCACTAGCACATCTATATAATAAGACGTTAGAGCTTGTGTTGCATAAATTCTCAGGTATGGTCCAAACAAGGGCATTTGTATCGAATCAGCATAAGTAAAATTTAATTCTTGAGCCAAAGTACTTAGGACACACTGTAGCGTTCCCGAGGTGTAAAGTTTTATATTATTCTTTGGGGCACCACCTTGCTGCAGGGAGGTGGTTGCTATCATGTCCAAATCTGTGTATATAAATTGGTGCTTAAATTCTGTCTTTTTTTCTTTGAAGAAAATTGCTTGAAAATGCACGGTGATCAAGGGAATTAAAAACATACTCTTCTCTGTGACACAAGAAACAAACCAAATAAAAATGAGAAGGTTTTATGACAAGAATATAGAATTGAACAGTGTACGAGGAATAGTAGTATAGTCTTCTATGCGCTTTATGAAATACGTCCAAGTGTGGCTGTTCAGTAACGTACAGCACTAAATACTTGGGGTTTGCAAAATTTGTTTCCAGATTCAAATGTCGAATAATACTACCCACTCTGTTTATCTGTCTGAGAAAATATACATGAGCCAAGTCAGTACGAAAATGTACCAAAAAGGATTTAAGCTTCGTTGATACATAGATTTTGATCAACTCATGCGTCCTTAATTCACGCAACGAGATTGGTGATTTAGAAGGAACATGGTTTGTATCAAGATCATCATAAATTTGATCACGAGTCTCAAACGTCCAAAAAAGTCTTATGTGAGCATTTGGTATATGATCAAATAAACTGAGCAATGTAGAGGAAAGCTTGTGTGCTTGGAATATTTTCTCAGAAAGCACAATAAATATTTGAAACACAATCCCAACAAATAACTTAATAATCTTCATATTACATATACCGTTTTTGGTTAAGCACAGGATTAAGATGTCGTAGAAATAGTGCAAAGGTTTAGGCTAAATTTTTGTTGTGTGAGTTACCTTTAAAGCTGCGAGCAATATGCCACGAGTATATACTTCGTTTTAAAACCTGCTAATTATATCCATGTTCTTTTATTTCAAGCACGCAAGCTTAAATTTGGATCCACGTGAAAGGCAGCTTACTTCGTATTTTATATCCATAAATACCCTAAACAACCATGGTAAGCCATTAAAATATACTCGCTGCTAAAAGACTGTTTATTACAATTTTGATACTTGTGTGCCACATCTATTTCAAGCGAGACTAGGTATTTTCGCAGAGTCAAAATAGTTACATCTCTATTAAGCATCAAGTCATTTGAACCCTTTTGCCTGGTTTAAAGCCAATTTAGACTCGTTTAAAGTCTATTTAGCTTGGTTTAGAGCCCCAAAAATTAAGTGGACGGACATACAGACACACGTATAATGATATCCTAATAAGCCCTTTTGCTGAAGCAGCGAGCTCATAATGTGAACAAGTGTACAGTTATTTTAACAAAAGATGATAAGCAATATATAGTCAGCATATATAGTCCGTATTATGGTATCATGATATGGTATGTTTGTTGGAATTTTAAGCATGAAAGCTTAAAATTAGATCCACGTGAAAGGAAGCTTACTTTTATTATTTCCAAAATATCTTTATAATATGAAGAAATATGGAGTTATATTAAGAAAAAATAATAAGCTCTAGCAATATATAGTCAGCGTATTTAGCTCTGAGTATAGTGTGGTGTCAAACACTTTTGAGACACTTTAAATAAAGCAATATGTTCGATTTTTAGTTTAAGTGTTTTCTTATCTGCGAATGTACGTATTAATAAGTAAAAATTAATTTTAGCCGTGTCCATATTACATTTGTATTAGTTAAAAATAAACATCCATTGTAAGCAATTGAATGATGCTAGCTGCTAGAGACGACAAACGTCCAGAGCCATAGTCAATCAAACCAGGTTTAAAGCCCATCCAGCCTGGATTAAAGGCTTTAATTATTAAATATGATGATTCGATTGGGACTACTTTTTCATGAATTCTAATTTTTCGAACGTTTAATAAATTGGTTGATATTGAATTATTCAATCTGCAGTTTAAACAAATGCTGTGCATACTAAAAACATGCATTAAGGCGTGAAAGTTTTTTTTACAACGCACTAAAAGCAAACTTTTTAAATTGTCAGAGCTTTAAAACTAGAACAAAACCAAAAGTTTAGTTTGAATAAAATAAATTTTTACACGGTGAGGACTTTAAAAAGCACTGTACATCGTAGCTACTATTACTTTTAACAAAAAAATCGGTTTCGCGAAACTTTTTTTCATCCCACTATTCCCACTTACTTTTAAAACCCATGTTTTGATGTTTTCATTCTCCAAAATCCGATTCACCACACGAGGAACTACCAGTCTAAGCTTCTCTACCGGAGTATTACGTTACCTTTTATTCAGTCGGAACCCCTGGGAGAAGTTGGATGGGGAATGGCTAAACCACTCATAAAAACTGTCAATTGTGATACTTCGTCCTCCGACACCTCCTCCAAAGGTGGGTCAATTTAGTGGTGTACCACTTCTTCTACATCCGGCGTACGAAGGATGGTAATCCGTTGTCGCCCATCCCATCACCTTTAGTTTGCATTTTGTCGCAAATGTGTCCTTCAAACTTGGTAACTGAAAACACGGTCACATCCTAGAAGCAGCAGCGCAAGGATCGACTCCTCCTTATTCCCTAACGATTCCTCTCATTTCGCCATACTCTCCTCCCTCACAACTGCCGGGTGCCCCCACTAAACAATCCGAAACACTGGAAACACAAAAAATGGAAGCATCATGGCTGTTGTTGAACCACTTGACATGGACCATTCCCAAGTTTTGACCACTCTCTGGATAATAACATCTCCGTTTCTAACAACAAAACGTCAAATTCGTGTGTATGACGAATTAAAAGCTTGTTGTCCTATGGATCCGTCAAAATAAATTAACCTTAGATTTCCTGGGCATTAATTACTGCTGATAATAAAAGTTTTAGTGTAGTAAAGTTAGAGGTGTAAACATGTACACGTACACGCGTGTACACGGTTGAAAACCGTGTCGTGTGCACATCGTGTTGAACAGAACACGACACGAATTTGGCAGTACACGAAACGTTTTGTACACGGCATACCAGAACACGAAACGAACACGTTTGAAAAAACGCTTGTACTAGACAAATTTTTATTAATGCTAAATGCTTACGCCACACTCTGAATGCAAAAAGAATGCTTTGACTTTACTGAAAATCTTGGGTTAAACCATGAATTCTTTCAAATTCAGCTCGCACTTAGCTTATCTTATGTTAACCAAAACTACATCATGTGTCAAAAAATGGAATTTTTTCTGAATTTTCCAGTCGATAAAATACTTTTTGTGTAATAATCATTAAAATCTTTACTAAAATAACGTAAGTTATCTCCCATTTTAAACCTAATCTCAATCAGCCCCGTTCTGTTCTAATTTACACTGTACACGATTTGTACACGTTTATTTTTTGTGTTGTGGTAAACACGAAACGAACACAACACGTTTAGATTGTACACGAAACGAACACGAAAAATTATATCGTGTTTGTTTGTACACGACACAAAATTCCGAAGGGTAAATTCGTGTACACGTTTACAGCTCTAAGTAAAGTTGTAGCAATTTACTATTTTGTACTAAATTAAGCCGTAACGAAACCATAAATATCCTATTAGGTATTAATAATCTGAAAATTGATCAGTACATTTTCCTTGTCGGACGCACAATGTCCTTGTAAATATGAATCGCAGTGGTCATTTTAAATCATGCACATGATAAACCTGTCGTTGCTTCAAACAATGCAGGTATAATATTCGTGTTGTAGCTTAAAGTCTTGGTGTCAAGTGGAAGGTAGGGTACGTTGATGGTAGATGATGACAACCATTAGCATGAAAATTCTGCCAGTGAAACCTCCAACCAAACTAAGTGAAAATCCGCCATTAAGCATTTTTGTTACGATTCGGAAACGCTTGGTTATTTTATTGGTAAGGAGGGAGCGTCTTCATTGACAGATCTTGTTTATCCTTGTGAGCAACTTTATTAATACAAATTAAAAAATCGTATGGTAATTGGCCAAGGCTATAGTTGACATAAGTGTGGGCTTTCCTTAGGCATTAATATTAAATTGATTCTAATTTTCCATTTGTTTTTCTCATTTCGCCACGTACCAGTGGTATGATATGGGTTATAAATGGGGTACCTATGATAGAACTTCGTGCTAGATATCCCCCGTTTTTAAAACCAAGTGGATTTAATTTCAACTTGCATCTTTCGATTGGCACTGTAGCAGTTACTTAACAAGATATTTGTTTAGTATAGCATTGCGCTTTTTTTCAAAAACTTTGAAATTCATTTACTAAACTATAGTGCAAATAGATAACTAAGCTTCCAGTTATCAACTTGTGAACTTTGTATTCCTGTTTACTATTTGCCACAAAAAATGAAGGGATATAGGGAAGGGAGAAGATATTGTTGGCAATATGTACTAACTAGACTATTGACTGGTTTAGCGGCTGAGACAATTTTCATATACAAAGTTTGGCTGTTTCAATGCAATAAGAAATATTTTAGAAACTGAATCGTCGGTGGAAAAAACTTTTTCTTCCCGGTATCCTGATGTGTTCGAAAAAAAATTCCCGCTGTCATTTACAAAAAGATTTCCTGGTGGTTATACAGTTAAAAAATTGGCCACTATATAACTTCAGTTTTGGGTTTGATATAATTATATTTAAATAGTGCTCAATACAGTAAATTATTTAATTTTATAGGCATTTATTTTGAAATAATAAATGCAGGTTTAGTTTTTGTGTGAGTTTAAGCTTTGAACAACTAATGCCGATAACTAGGTACCGGAACAATAAGTATAATATAAAAATTTGATAGTTTTGTTTTACATACTTATAAACTGAAATGTGTTTAACAGACAAGAAAATTTTAGAATCAAAATGCACTTAGAAATAGATCTTATTGATACTATGAACTCATATCTTATTATTATCATTTCTGCTTAGAACTTCAAACCTAGCAAATACATATCTTGAAAGTAAAATACGAATGATTACTTTTTCCTAGTTTTTAAACAGTAACTTAAAAAAGGCTACCAACCAATTAGTCACGTAGGTGAATTTTTCTAAGTTAATAAAAATTGTTTTGCTTTGTTTGTAGGTTTATAAATAAAATATAAATTTGAATGTGTGTGTATGTAAAATATGTTTATACATTTAAACTAAGGTATAAAACCGCAGTTCCGTAGACATTTTTTACTTTATATACCCTATTCATTTCTCAAAAAGTGAATTCACATAATGAATGGAAATATTTATTTTAAAAGCATCTACCTAAACTGAATGCCGATATTTCCAAACCCAAAATTATACTTATTACTACGAATTAAATCTCTGCTCTAGAGCTAAAGGACAATGCATTTCATGCAGTTACAAAATTGGCTTTGCTTATAGGACTATGCAGTTGCTAAGCTGTAATCAGCGGCTCACCCGGGTCTGACACATTCTAGTTGCACAAATATTTTTACTATTTGTTTTTTACTGAATTTTCAACAAATAAATATTTGGATGCAAAGTTGCATGAACATGGAAATTTTCAATGGCTTTTATGTTTAAAAATTGTTTTGCTATTCTGCATTTGTATATTTTTTTCAATTACTTAACTATATCTTTCACGTAGTTTTATTGAAGTATCAGATCAAAACCTTTTCAATGCTGATCTTGGTAAAGTTGATGCATTTATAACTTTTAGAAAGCGGTTCCACAATTTATGAGTTTGTAAATATGACGCCTTATTTTCTATTAACAGAACACTTTTGCAAAGCATGTTCTACAATGATACGTTACGTCAGCAGAATTTGAGCATTTCTGGATTCTTTGTTGCAATCCTTATAGACTCGCAATAGCAGATTATGTTTTTGACATTCTGATTCTGGGACCAAAGTGTAGATATTATTTGCAAGGAATTTTGGCAACCTGCAAATGCTCAAACTGAGATTTCACCCTTTTTGAAAACTCGATCCAACCTATGAAAACAGCAGCTTAGTAGAAGTGGTTAATTTTTGGTCCAAGTGAAATTTCTGGATTGCGTCAAAGTCAAATAGTAGTGTTGAGAAAAACAAAAGTACTTATTGAACTAAATAATTTACCATTCTTCCGATTTTCGTCCTTCGTTTGTCCGAAAGTCAGAAGTTTATTGGAATATAACAAAGTCGTATGGAAACGTTGTGTTCAAAAATCAGAAACACTGTTAAATCCAAAATGGTTTGTAAATGTTTTGTAAAAAAAATCGAACTTGAATTTGTCCAAATGAATATTTATGTAGTCTTGGCAAATCAGATATTGATACCTGCCTGTTTTCCAAATCAAAAACTTGATTACAAAACAATTTTTGTTTCAAATAGGTTCTTCTTTACAATTTGATCTGTCCTAACTTGCTTTATTTCTAATCGGGAGTGTGTAAAATAAATTTTTCTAAATAAGTTTTGTGGCATTCCATAATAGGGCTTTTCCATTTCGGAACTCCGAAAAGTAATTTTTCTAGTTAGGAAATGTAAATCCCTTCTGTACGACAGATCGCAAAAACAAAAAAGAGAAGATAACACGGCAACAATTGAGCTATTTAGAATGGAATTCAATAACTGCATTGAAATATCTAAAGATGTTATACTGGAGGCTGCTGCAATTTTGGAGGGGTATATTATTAGGCATTTCAAGATTATTCCATTATATGTAAACAATTGTGATTATGCATTCATAATATTTCACAATGTCAGGTTTTTAGGTTCGAATAATCAAATCCTTGCGTGATAAGTAAAACTTGGAGCAATGTCTAAGCTGGCAATGTTTACGCAATCTAAGAAAATTAAGAAAAATGAAAAAAGTTTCTGGAAACAATGCAAGGCAACCACTAAGTGCGCTACTAAAATGCTCCTAGCCAACATTCCCCCAAAATTCTCTGGATAAAGTTCCAGAGCTTACAAAGGTTAATAAAGCAATATTGTTATTTATTAGATTTTAAATGATTTTGAAAATTCACATATTTGATATATGAATTTGTAACAAAGATCTTCTGTATTTCAGTAGAAAGTATTGCAATGTGTAAGGAAAGCTAAGTCAAGAACCGATCATTTAACTATTTCTCGGCTGGAGAAATTTGCAGAGGAGAAAGTTGAATGGATTAAGCCCTTCACAACTAATTGTAATTAAAGTATAGAATCAAGAATTTCAAAATTTTTTGGTAGATTAAGTTATGTCTGTAAATGTAAATTGATAGCAAAAATTAAAAGCAAACTAATTTATATAATTTTTTAAACCAAGCTTTCTAATGAAAATTAATTTTGCATTTTTTCCCTTCCCTCTCTTCCCTTCTCTTTCAGCTCCTCTACTTCCCCTTCATCTTTCTTCCCTCTCCTTTTTCTTCCCTGCCTTCCTTCTTTTCTTCCTTCCCTCTCCTTTTTCTTCCCTGCCTTCCTTCTTTTCTTCCTTCCCTCTCCTTTTTCTTCCCTGCCTTCCTTCTTTTCTTCCTTCCCTTCCTTCTTTTCTTCCTTCCCTTCCTTCTTTTCTTCCTTCCCTTCCTTCTTTTCTTCCTTACCTTCCTTCTTTTCTTCCTTCCCTTCCTTCTTTTCTTCCTTCCCTTCCTTCTTTTTTTCCTTACCTTCCTTCTTTTCTTCCTTCCCTTCCTTCTTTTCTTCCTTCCCTTCCTTCTTTTCTTTTCTCCCTCTCCTTATTTCCCGCTCCCTCTTCTTCCGATTTTGCCGCCGCCTTCGGCGTCGTCAAAATTTCCCGGTATCCTAGATACCCAGATACAAAGTTTTTTCCACCGACGAACTGAATTGAATTCGTCTAAAATAAATAAGTTGAGTTTTGAGACGTTTCCAGACACTGAAACTTTTCAACTGATAAAAACATTTGCTTGGAGTGACAATCTATAACTTAATAAATGCACTGCACAACATAAAGAATGTATTGAGATGTGAAAAATTTATCACAACGCGTTGAAAGCAAATTTGATTAGGTAACTTTCACAACCTTACAACTAGAACATAACCAAACATTTTATTTGAATAGCAACAGATTTTTACACTAAATTCACTTTGAAAACACTCTATTTCATAACTGCTACTGCTATTACAAAACATCTACTATTTCTCACAAAAAATTCTTCTTCGTCCTAATTAACTCAAGAAGCATGCATTCCCCAAAATCCGATTCACCACGCGAGAAATAGCCAGTCTGCACTACTGTACCGGAAGTAAGATGTTATTTGCAACTGGAAAGAGGGCGTTAGTTTGCAATGTGGCGTAACTGTGCTGAAAAGTTATGGTCGTGCTCATTTCATTAGTGAGGGATCGGAACAGGCCTTTCTACTTGAATTCGCTGAATACGTTTCCTCCACTGTCATAAGACCACGGAGCTCCCCCGCCCCGTGTAAACCACTACCACTTCGGCCGCACCCTTTGCGTCTTCGTCCACTACTCACTCTAACACAGCTGGCCAGGGGAAAATGAGTGCCCGGAAAAAAGGACAGAATGACAGAGAACAAAGGAATGAGAAGAACCTAACCCAGTCGGAAGCGGAGTAGTTAGAGGTTACAAAGTCTCTGGAATAAATTGTTAAGAAAAAGGAATTTGCGGCGAAGGGCAAGAAACTGCAGGCACGAGATTTGCGGTGACAGCGAAAGAATTTGAGGTGAAAGCGGAGGAACTAAAGATTGGTGGTCAGAGTCAGTAGGGGAACGGAAGGAATTTTGGAGGAAGTTGGAGAGACAATAGTAAGGCTAGCAAGCTAAAGGGCACTTGACCGGACATTACTAGAGATTCAGAGACTGAGACTGAGTTTGACAAATAATTAGCTTTGCTTGTTGACTTAGCGGACAACAAAAAACCCCAATGTCCGCTAAAAAAGTAATTGGGAGAGGTAACTTCTTTATTTTCACGTAGCAAAAAGTACATGCCATTATAATTTAAATAGCGCCAGCTCAACAAGCAAAAGTTGGGGGTGTGTTCTGGAGGAGGAGGGAGTAGGGGGAAGTGTCTTGGAGTTTGGTAGGATTGCTAACGAGTTCCACCCTGAAGCAGAGTGGACAGAGAGAAAGATGCCCGAGCGAAATGATGCTGGAAGATTTGGGTGACCCTGGAAGAAGTCAGAGAAAGTCAGAGTGTCTAGGTGGGGAACCCCAGAAGTAGGAGGAGACAACAGGTGCCTCCTCCTTAACAGGGAGGGAGGGATTAAGAGGTGGTAGAATTGCCTATAGTGCTATGTTCTGTGGTTGTGGCGGTTCCTCCTCAAAAGATGAGTCACTCTCGTCACCCTCGTGGCAGTTCTAGTCCCGTCCCGTATCCAGATTCCTTCCATTTGTGACGGTATTATAACTAATCAAAGCGCACTGGTTACTCTTCTCCATTATAAAATCACACGGGCCCCATCATTTAGCTTTCACCACCAGTCCCTGTTATATAGTTCCTTCTTCCGGGCACTCATTCCCCTGGCCAGCTTATCCAACATCACCTCTTGCAATTCAACTTGTCAGCCTTTGCATCCAACTATTTTTCCTTACTGTTTAACAGGCTCCACTGGTCCCTTAATTTTTCATCTTCCCTCCACTTCCTTTGCATTTCCTCCAGATAGATAGTTGGATAAGTTGGATTGATAAAACTTCAATTGGTGGAATAAAAAAACTGGAAAAGAATTTTTGGGACTTTCATTTTAAAATAAGTATTTGGAATATTTAAACACCAACAATGCGGTACGTGCATTTGATGGACAATATTGGTTTTATAGATAGAAGATCCTACTCCTCCTGAAGAACCTGCTGTTGTTAAAAAGTATTGCTGCTTTTTAGCTTTTTAATGAATAAACTTCCATTGCTAAACAATAAACTATTTTACTTTTATCTCGGCATAAATTGTCTCATAACTAGCCTTATTAGCATGCTCGTAGTATATTCAACAAAGGTAAATTCACTTGTTTTGAAGTTTTCTTTCAGTTTACCTAACTTTTTGTCAAATTTCAGGTGAGCAAACATTTTATATTGCAATAACCAACGCTAACTGGTTGGTATGAAAGCTTGCTGAAGAATACACTAAAACTCTTGCTCTCTATGAAAAACTATGTTCCAAAATATACTCTGTTGCTGTCATCCCATTTGCCTTAGCTACATTTGTAAATTAGCTAATTGCTAAAAATGGATTCCTATCAATTAAATCGACAGGTTTTTGGTTGATAACTCAATGTCTCTTTACATTTAGGGATTGAGGTTTCATGAAAACAGTTCCAATTTTTGGATGAAGAAAATGCCACCTTTACCCTGGTAGAACCGCGAACTCAAATTGAGAAAAACAATGTAAAACTTAGGTCCAATCAGTTTTAAAACAGTTTTAAAGGGATGTCTCGCATCTGCCTGGTAAAAGTAAAGAAACTAGCGTCAGAACCATTATTAATCCCTATTACCCAGACACAAATTAACGAACATCCTCGTAAGAGGAGACGCTTGACTTCGTCGTCTAACGCACCACATTAAGAATTATTCAAATGCTTTTGTAGAAAATAATACAACCGTATCCCAGACGAAATATCTAGTATCTAGTGAAAGTCTCTTCACTACCACCAAAAAAGCAAATGACTCCAAATCATACCAAAGATGTTTTTAAATTGAATAACTTTATATGACGACTAATACAACTACATAAATATGGGTTTCCTTCATTGTATTTTTTAAAAAATCCCTTGCCGATTTACCAGATTTTCTGGGATCTGGTTAAAATTCCGGTTTCGAAGTTGATTAGAACAAGCAGGTGTGAAGCAACAACAGCAACTCCGTCATATAATTAATATTTGGTGGTTTTGATGGCAGAATGTTTATGCTTTTTTGTCAGGATATCACGAGCAAAGATCACTAAAAATTGTTTACCTAGTAATATCAAGGTAAAAATTTAATATATAGTTATCTAACGCGGGATTCCTGTGCAGGCTATCCATAAATTTTTAATAATTTATTGAAATTTTACCAATTTGTGTGCATACTTGTTTCGTGCACACAGAAAAAACAGAAAAATTGTAATTACATAGCTATTACTAGCCATTAATTAAACAGTGTTCATCTACTCAAGCAAATTCGCAACAAAATAAACATTTCGCCTTTGGGCTAGTCCTTCCAACGTAGGTTTTTATGCAAAATGCGCCTATACACCTCCTATATTGTTCTCACTCAGAGGGGAAATCCACAATGGCTCATCCCCTCATTTCGAAACTGTCAGCAATTGCAAAATCTTCTTCCTGGGAGGCGGTGGATATCAATCCAGCATCCTCCCCAATTCCTTCATTTCCTCCTTTAAATAAAACTTTACTCGTGCTCCCACAAATTGCCACCTCTTCCCATCAAATCAATAAAACCCCCACACTACTCTTTCCCTTTCCTGTTAACTGCTTGAACAGAGTTCTCCTGCTCCACACTCTGACTCGGTAGATTGAATCTTTTGACCGGGGACGAATCCACAAAAACAAGTCAAAAATAGATTCATTAAATTTTTACGACCGAGATTGAAAGTCTGCACTTATATTAAATGCCCGATGACTCGATTTCTACTAATTAAGTTAATATGGTGATATCCAATTTCATCCGAAAACCATCTAATATTACACCAGACACCTCTATCTTCACAAAAACACCAAACGTTTCAGAAACACGACAAGAAATATGCATCTGGAACTTGATAGACCATTCTCGGGGGAGTATTCCTTTTGCTCTAAAATTCAAACAGGAAATATTTGTGGTTTGGATTTGGAAGTGATTTTGAGGTGGATTTTTTGGAAGGAAGAAGGTTAAATGAAGGAGGGGACAGGAAGAATGTGTGGGTGATTTGGTTATTTTTGAAGTGGGGTAGAGATTATAATTCAAAAGCATAAATTTACGTAAAGAATCCTATTTCAAACCCTGATAAGACAACAACCTATTTTTCAATTTCAAACTTAACTCTTAAGACTACCTTGAAACCTGGATTTATACAAAAGCTTAAAATCTATCTGTTATTTATTTTTGTGTAAGGCAAAATACTTGGATTTATTTTATCCATTAAAATCAAAGTGCTGACTTGATGCTGTACATACTCCGTCCGGGAAGAGCATAGAACACTGAAGCTAGACCGAGCCAATTGGGAACTCGGCCGACAATTCCCGGGGAAACAAAAAAACGAATGGACAAGCCTTAGAGTTAATTAAGGGGAAATTGAGGAGTCAGGAGAGTGAGTTGGAGGAAATGGTGGTATGGTTGGGTTTAGCAATATTAACTGGTGGACCGTGCAGTACCTATGCAGCGTGAAGTTAATCCTGCGAAAAGTGATTTTAATAGGACTGCCTCATTTATTCAATCAAAGAACCAAGTTGAAAATCTTCAACTGGTAGTTTGATTTTGACTCGCCGAAAAACTTTTACGTAGGTACAGGACGGTTAAAGCATGACAAGGGATTTTTTTGCAACTTGATCTAAAGCACCTCCAAATATGCACATAACTATGTGGGGTTGCCAAGTTGCCATAAGGTTTACATACAAAACTCCCGACTTCTAGTAGCAAAAACTCCCAATGGTTCACGAAATAGGAACTTGTGCCCAGCAACACTTTTAATAAGCTCATTAAGAGCTATCGATTGGTATATGTCTCAATGCGGAGCGGCTTGGGCCCACTCTCCATAAGGTTCGCAATATGGCCCTTTTTTGGGCCACGACTTCGCCTGTCAGAATGTAGACCATTAATTCCTCGCGTGGTGAACTATGCCTTCCACTTCACAATAATGTCGGTCCCATACTTTCTCCTCTACTCGGCCGTTTCGTTAGAAACTAGCTATAATTACACATTTTTGGGGGGAATGGAGGGGATTTTGTTTGGATGGCCGACGGGGATACTTAGCTAAATAAGTGTTTAAATTGATCTTTGATATTTAAGGACAGAACTACGCTTCCGGGTATTTATTTCCCCAGAGTTGGAACTCGCGAAGGGTAGGTAGATCGGGGCGAGGAGAGATAAGATGAGTTGAGCTACCTACCCAATTGAGTTCTTCCATTAGCTAACTACCTAAAACAATTATTACATTATTTCTATCATTGCAGATTCAAGTAAGGTAGATCAGTGATATGTTTCAGATATTTTATTCATTACAAACTCAATTTATGTCAAGCCAGATTGCAAAATCTGGTCAAGAATGATGCGTTTCCGCCTCCACCAAGAAATCAAATGCTGCTAAAGCATTGCAAAAAATGTTGTTTAATTGTTCATGTTATTTAATTACTATATTTACAAATCTAATTAACCAACTGACTGAGGTTTAAAAACAACTAATTACAGCCTAAAGCATGTGATTGAATAAGTTTTTGTATCAAAAACCATTTCTGTACGCAAAGACCAGAATTTCTCTTCTGGTTTGCTATGGAACTTTACAGAAATGTTGAGCAAATTGAAAAATTACAGGAAAAGCAATTACTAGACTCTGAATCATATTAAAAATGACTAATTAAAATGGATGAGCAATTTCAAAGACAAGTCATTGGTGCTAATTGTGAATAGTTGTGATTAGGAAGCCACGACTCACCATGAAGAATTTTATTGTGTATTCAAACAAAGTCCTTACGATTTAAATATAAATGTTCTAAATACGTTCATTAAAATTGCTATCCCTTTTACATAGACTTTTTAAGCATTTTATTTTTTATATATGGAGAATTTTTTAACTAACCTAAGCAGATGTTTGTAGCAGGCATGGTGGTGGGCTTTATTACTGGGGTGGGCGTCGGTGGAAAAAACTTTTTCTTCCCGGTATCCTGATGTGTTCGAAAAACATTTCCCGCTACCATTTACAAAATATTTCCCGATGGTTATAGTATTAAAAATTGGACACTTTAGTACTCCAATTTTGGGTTCGATATAATTATATTTAAATAGTACTCGTTACAGCAAATGATTTATTTATGTAGGAATTTAGTTTGAAATAATGATAAGTTTTTGTGTGAGCTCAAGCTTTGTACAACTAATGCCGATAACCTAGTAGGAAGAATAAGTATAAAATATAAAAATTTGATAGTTTTGTTTAACACACTTATAAATTGAAATATGTTTAACAGACAAAAATATTTTAGAATCAAAATGCACTTAGAAAGATTATACCGATACTATGAACTCATATTATTATTATCATTTCTGCTTAGAACTTCAGACCTAGCAAACACATACCTTGAAAGTAAAATACGATTAATTACTGTTTCCTAGTTATTAAACAGTAACTTAAAAAAGGCTAGCCACCATTTAGTCACGTAGTTGAATTTTTCTTAGTTAAGTTAACAACAATTCTGTTGCCTTTGTTTCTAGGTTTATAGATAAAATATAAATTTGAATGTGTGCGTATGTAAAATATGTATGTATATACATATAAAATAAGGGCATGAAACCGCAGACACATAGACAGTTTTTTGCTTTATGTACCCTATTTATTTCTCAAAAAGTGAATTCACATAATGAATAAAAATATTTATTTTAAAAGGATCTACCTAAACTGAATACCGGTATTTCCAAATTCAAAATTTTACTTAGAACTACGGATTAAATCTCTGTTTTAGAGCTAAAGACAATACATTTCATGCAGTTTCAAAAATATCTCTGCTTATAGGGCGATGCAGTTTCTAAAGTGTGATCAGTGGCTCATCCGTGTCGGAAACTTTGTAGTTGCACAAATATTTTACCATTCATTTTTTACTGAATTTTCAACTAATATATAATTTGTATGCAAAGTTGCATGAGCATGGAAATTTTCAATGGTTTTTATTTTTAAAAATTGTCTGATGTTATGCGTTTGTATAATTTTTTCAATTACTGAAACCTTTTTTTCTATCAAATTAAAATATTTTCAACGCTCATCTGGATAAAGTTTATGGATTGTTAACTTTTAAAAGGTAGGTCTATAGTTTATGAGCTTGATAAACATGTCCCCCTATTTTCTATAGACAAACACTTTTCAAAGTAGGTTCTACTATGATACGATGCGTCTGCAGAAGCTTAGCATTTCTTGATTTTTTGTCGCAATTTTTATAGACTGTAAAAAGCAGATTATGTTTTTGACGTTCCGATTCTTACTATGACCGGAAAGGCCAAAACTGTAGATATTATTTGCAAGCAATTTTGGCAACCTGCAAATGCCCAAACTGAGATTTCACCGTTTTTGAAAACTCGGTCCAATCAATGGAAACTGCAGTTTAGTAAATGTGTTAAATTTTTGGCCAAGTGAAATTTCTGGATTGCGTCAAAATCAAATAGTAGTGTTGAGAAAAATAAAAGAGCTAATTGACTAATTGAACTAACTAATTTACCATTAATCCGATTTTGGTCCATCGTTTGCCCGAAAATCAGAAACTTATTGGAATATAACAAAGTCGCATGTAAACGTTTTGTTAAAAAGTCAGAAACACTGATAAATCCAAAATGATTTGTAAACGTTTTTTTAAAAAATCGAACTTGAATTTGTCCAAATTAATTTTTATGTCGTCTTGGCAAATCAGACATTGTCTGTCTGCCTGTTTTCCAAATGAAAATCTAGATTACAAAACATTTTTTAATTTCAAATAGGTTCTTCTTTACAATTTGATCGGTCTTAACTTTCTTAATTTCTATTCGGAAGTGTGTAAAATAAATTTTTTAAAATAAATTTTGTGGCATAGTTTATAGGGAGTTTCCAATTTGAGAACTCCTAAAACTAATTTTTCTAGTTAGAAATTGTAAATGCCTTCTGTACAACAGATTGCAAAAACAAATTAGAAGAGATAAGACGGCAAGAATTGAGTTATTTAGAATGGAAATCAATAATGCGTTGAAATATCCAAAGATTTTATACTGGAGGCTGCTGCAATTTTGGAGGAGTATATTATTTGGCCTTTGAAGATTATTTCATTCCAAGTAAACGTTTGTGAATATGCATTCATAATATTTCAGAATTTTAGACTTTCAGGTTCGAATATTAAAATCCTTGGGAGAAAGGTAAAAATGGGAGCAATTTCTACGCTGGCAATGTTTGCGCACTTTAAGATATTAAGAAATATGGAAAACGTTTCTGGAAACCATGCAAGGCAACGACTAAGGGTGCTACTCAAATGCTCCTAAACAACAACATTCCCCCAAATTATTTAGATTAAGGTAAGAATATTGGGATTTATTATATTTGTAAATGATTTTGGAAATTCACATAATCAATATATAAATATGTAACCTAGATCTTCTGTATTTCAGTAGGAACTTGATTTTAAAATGTGAATTTGCTCGTCCGCATCATTAAATTCCGGACGAGGATTGAGTTGAAAATTGAGTTGAGTTTGCCGTCCGCAGTTGACAAGTGCGGACCAACCATCCGAGTGACAGCGACCGTATTATAATGTGTAAGTAAAGATAAGTCAAGAACCGATCCTTTAACATTATCTCGGATGGAGAAATTTGCAGAAAAAAAGCTGAATGGATTAAACCCTTCCCAACAAATTGTAATCAAAGAGAGTCAAATTTCACATTTTTTCCTTCCCGCTCTCACGTCCTTTCTTCTTTCCCTTACCTTCCTTTTTCCTTTCCTTCCTTTTCCCTTCCCTTCCTTTTTCCTTCCCTTCCTTTTCCCTTCCCTTCCTTTTTCCTTCATTTTCTTTTTCCTTCCCTTTCTTTTTCCTTCCCTTTCTTTTTCCTTCCCTTTCTTTTTCCTTCCCTTTCTCTTTTTGAAGCCGCCTGCGGCGGCGTCAAAATTTCCCGGTATCCTAGATACCCAGATACAAAGTTTTTTCCACCCACGGGGGTGGGTATACCCATTTTACCCATTTTTACCCATGCCCACTTAGCATGGTTTTGTGTGGGTTTTTTGGGTAAAAAGGGGTTTTTATCAGTTGCCCATGTAAAGTATATGGCGGCAATTACTATGGCCCCATTTAAATGCATATAAAAGTTTTTAAAAAACCCATTAAACCCAATTTTAACCCAGTGTCCATAAAACCCATTTTACCCTGGGTAGTGGGTTTTAATAAAAAACCCGCGGGTACCACCATGCCTGGTTTGTAGACAAGTAAATGAAATTTTACGTTGCAAATCTTCGTAAAACCATCTCTTAACCTAGCCAATTTTTATATTACACTCCCTTTGCCAAAAAATTGAACACTGCAGAATTGATGGCAAATTACGGGTTTTTAGTACATCTTTAGCGGAAATAATTTGCCGATTTACCTATCTATCCTTCGGGGCCAAGGAACTTCTACCCTCTGAGAGTTTATTTCAGACAGTGGACATGACGCACGAGCAAGCAGACAAGCTTGGTTAATGACAAGATAATCCACAAGCGCTTTGCCTTTATCTTTGTCTCCATACCAATTCCCCCTTGGTTACTTTTATTTTATCAATGGCTGTTTGATTGGGGCCACAACCTCTAACCAAATCTAGCGACTTTGTGGAGCCCTTTTCTCAAGGATTCTCCACGCAATTCCTTCCTCCACGTTATGGTCATCACTATAACGAGATGCTAGTTAAATAAAAGTTGGAGTTTGGCGGACCACCGGAAGCTGGACTATGCCCCACTGGACCAAACTGGTATTTGACAGTAGAAGATTTGCCCATGCTTAGATGAAGATGATTCAAATACCCTAGAAATGTCCAACGACGTCGGTGGAAAAAACTTTTTCTTCCCGGTATCCTGATGTGTTCGAAAAACATTTCCCGCTACCATTTACAAAATATTTCCCGATGGTTATAGTATTAAAAATTGGACACTTTAGTACTCCAATTTTGGGTTCGATATAATTATATTTAAATAGTACTCGTTACAGCAAATGATTTATTTATGTAGGAATTTAGTTTGAAATAATGATAAGTTTTTGTGTGAGCTCAAGCTTTGTACAACTAATGCCGATAACCTAGTAGGAAGAATAAGTATAAAATATAAAAATTTGATAGTTTTGTTTAACACACTTATAAATTGAAATATGTTTAACAGACAAAAATATTTTAGAATCAAAATGCACTTAGAAAGATTATACCGATACTATGAACTCATATTATTATTATCATTTCTGCTTAGAACTTCAGACCTAGCAAACACATACCTTGAAAGTAAAATACGATTAATTACTGTTTCCTAGTTATTAAACAGTAACTTAAAAAAGGCTAGCCACCATTTAGTCACGTAGTTGAATTTTTCTTAGTTAAGTTAACAACAATTCTGTTGCCTTTGTTTCTAGGTTTATAGATAAAATATAAATTTGAATGTGTGCGTATGTAAAATATGTATGTATATACATATAAAATAAGGGCATGAAACCGCAGACACATAGACAGTTTTTTGCTTTATGTACCCTATTTATTTCTCAAAAAGTGAATTCACATAATGAATAAAAATATTTATTTTAAAAGGATCTACCTAAACTGAATACCGGTATTTCCAAATTCAAAATTTTACTTAGAACTACGGATTAAATCTCTGTTTTAGAGCTAAAGACAATACATTTCATGCAGTTTCAAAAATATCTCTGCTTATAGGGCGATGCAGTTTCTAAAGTGTGATCAGTGGCTCATCCGTGTCGGAAACTTTGTAGTTGCACAAATATTTTACCATTCATTTTTTACTGAATTTTCAACTAATATATAATTTGTATGCAAAGTTGCATGAGCATGGAAATTTTCAATGGTTTTTATTTTTAAAAATTGTCTGATGTTATGCGTTTGTATAATTTTTTCAATTACTGAAACCTTTTTTTCTATCAAATTAAAATATTTTCAACGCTCATCTGGATAAAGTTTATGGATTGTTAACTTTTAAAAGGTAGGTCTATAGTTTATGAGCTTGATAAACATGTCCCCCTATTTTCTATAGACAAACACTTTTCAAAGTAGGTTCTACTATGATACGATGCGTCTGCAGAAGCTTAGCATTTCTTGATTTTTTGTCGCAATTTTTATAGACTGTAAAAAGCAGATTATGTTTTTGACGTTCCGATTCTTACTATGACCGGAAAGGCCAAAACTGTAGATATTATTTGCAAGCAATTTTGGCAACCTGCAAATGCCCAAACTGAGATTTCACCGTTTTTGAAAACTCGGTCCAATCAATGGAAACTGCAGTTTAGTAAATGTGTTAAATTTTTGGCCAAGTGAAATTTCTGGATTGCGTCAAAATCAAATAGTAGTGTTGAGAAAAATAAAAGAGCTAATTGACTAATTGAACTAACTAATTTACCATTAATCCGATTTTGGTCCATCGTTTGCCCGAAAATCAGAAACTTATTGGAATATAACAAAGTCGCATGTAAACGTTTTGTTAAAAAGTCAGAAACACTGATAAATCCAAAATGATTTGTAAACGTTTTTTTAAAAAATCGAACTTGAATTTGTCCAAATTAATTTTTATGTCGTCTTGGCAAATCAGACATTGTCTGTCTGCCTGTTTTCCAAATGAAAATCTAGATTACAAAACATTTTTTAATTTCAAATAGGTTCTTCTTTACAATTTGATCGGTCTTAACTTTCTTAATTTCTATTCGGAAGTGTGTAAAATAAATTTTTTAAAATAAATTTTGTGGCATAGTTTATAGGGAGTTTCCAATTTGAGAACTCCTAAAACTAATTTTTCTAGTTAGAAATTGTAAATGCCTTCTGTACAACAGATTGCAAAAACAAATTAGAAGAGATAAGACGGCAAGAATTGAGTTATTTAGAATGGAAATCAATAATGCGTTGAAATATCCAAAGATTTTATACTGGAGGCTGCTGCAATTTTGGAGGAGTATATTATTTGGCCTTTGAAGATTATTTCATTCCAAGTAAACGTTTGTGAATATGCATTCATAATATTTCAGAATTTTAGACTTTCAGGTTCGAATATTAAAATCCTTGGGAGAAAGGTAAAAATGGGAGCAATTTCTACGCTGGCAATGTTTGCGCACTTTAAGATATTAAGAAATATGGAAAACGTTTCTGGAAACCATGCAAGGCAACGACTAAGGGTGCTACTCAAATGCTCCTAAACAACAACATTCCCCCAAATTATTTAGATTAAGGTAAGAATATTGGGATTTATTATATTTGTAAATGATTTTGGAAATTCACATAATCAATATATAAATATGTAACCTAGATCTTCTGTATTTCAGTAGGAACTTGATTTTAAAATGTGAATTTGCTCGTCCGCATCATTAAATTCCGGACGAGGATTGAGTTGAAAATTGAGTTGAGTTTGCCGTCCGCAGTTGACAAGTGCGGACCAACCATCCGAGTGACAGCGACCGTATTGTAATGTGTAAGTAAAGATAAGTCAAGAACCGATCCTTTAACATTATCTCGGATGGAGAAATTTGCAGAAAAAAAGCTGAATGGATTAAACCCTTCCCAACAAATTGTAATCAAAGAGAGTCAAATTTCACATTTTTTCCTTCCCGCTCTCACGTCCTTTCTTCTTTCCCTTACCTTCCTTTTTCCTTTCCTTCCTTTTCCCTTCCCTTCCTTTTTCCTTCCCTTCCTTTTCCCTTCCCTTCCTTTTCCCTTCCCTTCCTTTTTCCTTCATTTTCTTTTTCCTTCCCTTTCTTTTTCCTTCCCTTTCTTTTTCCTTCCCTTTCTTTTTCCTTCCCTTTCTTTTTTTGAAGCCGCCTGCGGCGGCGTCAAAATTTCCCGGTATCCTAGATACCCAGATACAAAGTTTTTTCCACCCACGTCCAACGATTGTACTGTCAAGATTAGTTTGTAGATTTCTAAGCTGCTGGAAGCCTTCCTGGTAACTTTCCATTTACAGACATGCAGTTTGACAAAAATATTGTAAAATATATATTAAAACCTGCCTAAAAATCACGTAAGCCTAACGCCAGCATTTAGACTCAGCTGCTCGGAAAGGATTTTTGAATCGTAAGATAAGGCGCATGTGCATCATTTAATCAACACTGTCAACCGTGGAATTTCAAAGAAATATTTTTCGTGAGAAAATGTCAACTTGAGGTTTAAAATATTCTTTATACTTAACTATCCTGTTTAAACATACAAAAACGATGAAAAACTAATGTAGAATGATTCCATACTAACCAAGATGTTCGAGCTACTCTTGACGAAAGAAATTTTTAAATGTCAGAAAGAATTCATGATCCTTTGCCTACAGGAACGATTTCTGTTAGGATAAATTTATAGCTAGTTTCCAACAAAATGACACACGTAACTATTAATCTTAATTACTTTCTACTTTCGTTATGCAGCCTTGTAAGCTTGTTATTCCAAAATGAACCAAAAATTCAACTGAAGCTCGGGTTTCCAATTAAATTAGTGATGGAGAATACTACTAACTACACTATTGACGGGCTTAGCGGCTCAGACAAATGGTCAATGAGTGGCGACGAGCATTAGGCATTTAAAAGTTGTATTTTGTGAACTCGTCTTGTCTCAAGTAAATGTGATGATTTTTTGGGGCTTGTTTCCCGAACATGCGAATTTTGTAATGGATAACTAACCTGCTTACCAGATCAAGGTAGAACCTACGCATTAATTAATGGCTGGCGTGCGAAAAATACTTATTCAGGCGTGAAGGTTTTACAATATTCAAACCTTAAACTAAAACACAAAACCATAACTGCACGGTGAAGGAGCCGAGAATTAAGCTGAGACAGCAGGTGCCACCTCAAAGAGGGAATCGGAGGGAGGAGATGAGTAGTGTAGAGGACTTGTTGAGTGCAGGGGAAGAGGCGGGAAAGGGAATTAGTGGAAGCACTAGTACAATTTTGTTAGAAGAAAATGGAGGGATTTGAAAGATGTGAGGAATGCCTGTGGTATGTCCCCCGGCGAAAATGAGCCTTCCGGTTATGGTGGTTCCTCCTAATACAGTGAGCCACTCCAGTTTCAGTTCTGCAGAGGTTGCGAGGAATTCTATGGCTGTGCATGGAATTACCACAATAATTTTGGGAGCTTAATTATTGAAAGTCTGGGGTAAAAATCAGTTCAGGAGAGGGAAGGTAACTTGCATCCTCATGCCTTTATAAATTCGCTGATTGACCTTTCTCCTAAAAAGCTTTCAAAGGAGATCTGGAAATTTGCATGGACGGTTGTCATCCAACGTATTCTCCAGAGAAATGCTACCAACGTTTTCAGACTTGATATCACCGACCATTTGAATACCCTGCGGTCCATGCACAATGCTTACCTTTTTTAATGCTTCAGGTATTCTTGACAGTGATTTAAAGTCTCGATAAACCCATCTGCGGGAATTTCGGCTTCTTTGGTGCTGATAAACTTAAATCTGGACTAATAATCCAGTCTTCGATTAGTTCCCACAAACCAAGTTTCTGCAAAGTTTGAACTTTCTGCGAAATGCAGGACTTGTCCCGTACATGTACTTTAGACAATACTCATGAATTTGAATCTGGTTCCTCTATGGAAGAACCAGCATGGCAAATATCCAGAACTTAAATGGTTTGAAGTCGTATGTTTAACTATTTTTAAAATGGTAAACATACCTGATAAAACGCTACTTTCAATGATTGCTGCTATTAAAATGTTTAGCCTGTTTCCACCGCTTTCACTGGCTTATTTGTTTGCCATGTGCTTTAAGATTTGAATTTAAAAAATTGTGGATGCACAGTTGTTACGTTAGATTAACTGCGTACTTGTGAGTATAAATCAATATAAGTATAAGTAGTGGGGGAGAGGAACATCAGCGGGATGTGAAAGTTCTTTCTACCTAAAACGCGAAATTAAATGCATTTTCTCATGATAGTCCTAGATGCCGATAAATTCCTTATGGGAATATGGTTGGCTATCGGCAAAAAGGACTGCATTATGTGAAACATAGCAGTCAATACCACTAAAAATTGACCACTTTAACGTGGGGGAGTATACCCCCACAGTGCTATTGTATACCCTGGAGCGGCCCCGACTTAGGTAAAATCATAATATTCCATGCTCATAGTATTCATTCACTATTTCATTCATTCAGTCAGATTTTTTATTCGAGAAAAAAAAATCAGACAAAGAGTAAAATGTAATTTACAAATTAGATTTTACAATGTTTTAAACCCATTTGAATTTCCAAACATTGCCATAATAACGGGTATTTACAAAGTTGGTTTTTCTTGATACACTGATGATAAAAATATTATTTTATTCTTTCTTGTAAAAACCAGCCGCACGCCGTAAACCAAACTGTGTACTTGCACTAATATCAAGTCTCATTTAGAAAAGTTGAACTTGCAATGGTAAGTGGTAACTTACAAATGGGAACAAAACGTTACCCGTATGACATTATTATTATGTTGTTGTTCATGCAACAAGCAACTGATATACAAAGTAGATAGTATAGAGCGTGCACTTCTCTCTGTTCTGCCAACGCATGCGTGTTACAGCCTTCATAGAATGCTATAGTTATACTACGCATTCTTCAAGGTCAACAACTTTGCTCGACAAAAAAGTTGTCCTGCTTTGCTCAGGAGAAACAATATTTTTAAGCTGCTTGCAATACTTGTGCTACCAAAAATATTTTATGTTTGCAAGTTGCTTACAACAAACTTTAATATTTTTAGTGTATTTAACGGTTTCCAGTATTATTTTATATTTCTTGTGCAATATATAGTTTCCGTTAAATTTTATAAAATTATGAACTTCGCTGTGCAAGTTGTTATTGCATTAACCACTTGCGCGTGCAACAAAGTATAATAATGATGAATGAGCGTGTGCCCCTGCGTACAGACATCTCATTAAAAATTCAAAAACATCTCCTTGTTGATCCCAAAAATAATTTATTCTATTTTTATCCCAAACTGAGTCTGAAATAATTTATTCAAAAAAATATCTTGTTTGAACACACACAAGAATTATTCAGACGACTCAAGCCAACAAAAACGAAAATACAAACTCGTCAGAAAATTTCATTGCTCACCACATTTTCATCTTTGCAATGTGCTTGCTACTTTTTTAATTATTCACACTGGTCATCTTTTCTGTAGACAGCACACAATATGTTCACATTTTTCTCGTGCGCAGGTCGTCGCACAAAAAACTCGTCATACGTAGCAAAGCAGGCAGGGTGCAAACAGTAACAAACAAGGTAGGCGTAACTCAGTTATGCTAGTGATGATGACCTATAACTGGAGTGCAATTACTAATGTACAATTAACTAATTGCAAAGCACATTAAGAAAACTATACATGCTACAATCATGCGCGTGGTGTCATTCGAAAGGTAATTTTTAACCTGCCTTGAATATTTCATAATCCATAAAATATAATCTTACTATAACAATTAAATCACCAATTAAATGAACAATTAAAATAATTCCATACCTATACATGCTAAAATCATGCGCGTGGTGCCATTCGAAAGGTAATTTTTAACCTGTTCTGAATCTGTCTTAATTATAAAATAAAATCTTACTATAACAATTAAATGAGCAATTAAATGAACAATTAAAACAATTCCATAACTATTCGTGTCAAAACCGTGTGAGTAGTATCATTCAGAAGATAATTTTTTACTTATCAGGAATCTTTTTTGAAAAAACCAAAACAATGCAATTAAGGCAATTAAATGGTCAATTAAAGTATCTTCAAAAGTATACTAGCTAGAATCTTACAAGTGGCATCATTCAAAAGATAATTTTTAACTTATCACGAATTTGTCACAATAAATGCAAATAAAGTTTGCCAAGCCAATTAAATGAGCAATTAAATGGTCAATTAAACTAACTTACGAAGTATACGTGCTAGAAGCTTGCAATTAGTATCATTCAAGAGATAATTTTTACCTTATTACGAATCTGTCAAAATAAATGCAACAAAGTCCGCCACGTCAATTAAATGAGCAATTAAATTGCCAATTAACTTATCTTTACAACTATAAATGCTAGAATCTTGCAAGTAGTATCATTCAAAAGATAATTTTCAACTTATTATGAATATTGCTAGAGAAAATAAAAAAATGTTCGCCACGGTTATTAAATGAGCAATTAAATGGACAATTAAATTATTTTCACAAGTATACATGCCAAGAACTTGCAAGTAGTATCATTCAAAAGATAATTTTTGTCGTATTACGAATCTGTCAAAATAAATACAAATAAGTTCGCCAAGTCAATTAAATGAGCAATTAAAAGGCCAATTAAATTATCTTTACAAGTACACATGCTAGAATCTTGCAAGTGGCATCATTCAAAAGATAATTATTTATATATTTCGACTCACTCTTTAGAAATTGGTTTTTGGGCATTTGTGACATTTTAATTGGTAATTAAACCGGCAATTATCACATTGACCGAACAAAACAGGCTTGAACATTGTGACTACTTTCATTTGAATGAAAATTTGAAGAAGAAACTGAATTACTTGTCTGTGATCTTTCTCAATGCATGATCAAGTCAATTACAACAATTAAATGAGCAGTTAAGTGACCAATTAGAAAATCATTAAATTCTTTTTGTATCATTACAATCGTGTGACAACTCAAAAACAAAAACAGGGCGCTCAAATTCCAGTGTGTGCAGAGCTACACAAAATATAACATGTGGGCAGCGCAGAAGAAATTTAAGCGTACGGAACGAAGCAAATGTGGAGTGGTGGATTAAATCGAAGATGATGATGCGTGCAACTGACTCGCAATTTATTTATGTTGGATAAAAAATGTATTATCATAATCTTAAAACGGAACACATTCTGTTGTGTTTATTGAACAATGTTTTTCTAGTGTTGAAATGGAAAATTTAGTTTCTTTTTGTAATCAGGCCCGCGCGCATCTACAAAATGGCTCAAGTGGTTTCAAAAGAAAAGTTTTCTTTATTCGACGAATACATTTTTCAACAAGACGCAAACTTTGTAGATGGGTTCTATGACATTCCACAAGACTTGAAGGAAATTATTACTCTTTTTGCAGAATCGGAAAACAAAGAGGTACACTACAAGTGTTTTCTAAACTGCAAAGTTGACATTGATCCTGATTTACTGAAAAGGTGCATACCTAGAGTAAACGTGAGATACTTTTTAAAGGTGGTAAAGTTTAATAATGTTCTTCCTACACCAAGAATGTTAGTTGATCCAGAGTATAATAAAAGATTGTTTGTGCAAGTGAATCCATTTTTTCAAAAATGTCTTCCTGTTATTGGACAATTGGACATTTTGCTTGAACCCACACATTTAGCCGTTGATTATTTTCTACTAGAACCTACCAAAGTATGGTTTTATAAGAAATATATTCTTGTATCTCTGAAAGACATGAACAAAGAAAGCATTTTACAACTTGGTAAAAAAAACTTTGTGTTCTTAATATCATTTAATGGCATGTGTGCTCTTGTGCATCTTGGCTGTCTTGGCAAAAATTGTATGGTAATGACTAGAGCAACCGAGCTTACTACACACCATCTGCTACAACTTTATTCTAAACTTGTTCATTTGGGAATTCATCGATACTTTCTCAAGAATCAACGAACTATTTAGTTTATTTCTGGCATTCAAGAAGAAAACAGCAAAAATGGCAAGACAATTTCAAAACGTCCAAGTGAGTTATCAAGATTATAACTCACATCGCGTGTATAGTTTCAAGTTAAAAGTAGAACGCTTCCATTTAGAACCAAACATTCCAGCAGAAATCAAACAAATAGTAAAGACTTGTTGGGCAAGTGAAACTAAAGATTTGAAATATCATTGTGATCTCTACATTCAATATCATTTTGGTAAAGACAAGTACGTGAGTGAGCAATATTACTATTTAAGAGTGTATGTGTTTTCTGTGCTGCCAAAACGTCCAGTCTTTTATCCAGACTTGGGTTACAAACAACAACTTTTTGAGAAACTGTGTCCCGTTCCCATCAGGGAAAATTTTACTCCTGTGCTCAAGGAATACAGTGTCAACAATGGGAATATTTTGGCTGCTAAACCGTTTCATCGTAACACAAACGCGATAGAGTTTCTTGTGCGCAATGCAAAATATATGCGATTTTGTCCAACAATCCTTTTTGTAAGAATTGCTTTGGAAAAGTTAAAGATGAACACAGACTCCATTCTAATTACTGCAATGGCTCAACTTGATATCGGAGAGAACCAAAAGTTGGTTTTTTCTTTTGACGGTTGCCCAAGTCATTACAATGCAGGGAAGATTCAAAGCATCCTCGTCAGAATCAAGAATGGAGTTGCAGATATTTTAATGCAGCGGATCCCAGACGAAGCTGACGAGTACACTGAGGATAACTACCTCCAGCAACGGCAACTTTACAGAAAACTGGTTTCAACAGGACTAATTCAACATGTTTGCAATAACAACTGAGTGGTAAGTTTCAGTTTTTCTGTCTGTGTAAAAAATTTTAACAATATTTTCTTCATTTTCTAACGATGAATCTTGTTTTGCAGGATGAACAGATGCGAACCGTGGATTTTTTTGCTGCTGGATAACTTTTGGATTCATTTCATTTCATATCAAAACATTTCTGGTTTCAATTTAATACTTGCAAATAGTTATTTAGGATGGAAAATGTTTTAGCGAGCAATTCTCTATTACTTTCAATAATACTTTGATGATTTTAGTGGTGATGGGTAACATATTTTGTTTTTTTGGTGGTGGTTTCTGGATGACAGATGAGTTTCAGGGATTAATAGTTGTATTTAAAACCAACGAATAAATTTTTGTCAGTTTTGAAAAGATGAAAAATGAATATAATACTTTTGGATTTGTAACAGGATTTGGGGTTTTTAAATTTTATTAGTTTTTTTTGTCTTTTTGATTTTACAGTGGGATTTATAACATAATAATAACTATTCTCTAACAACACTGTCACAATTATGTAAAAATTTAAATATTATAAAACATTTTAAAGAAAATTGTATTAAAACAACAATCAAACAATAAATAAATTCTTAATACCAAACCAATTTAAAACAAATTTAAAACTAATTTGCTAAATTTACTCATCATTTGAAGAAATTTTAATTTATCACATAGAAGTTTTATGCGTGCATTTAAAAAAACTTTTAACAAGCAAAACTATTTAAATTTGCATCATAAAACCATTTAGAAAAACTTCAACAAAGATTCACACAAATGTCACAGCAATAAAAATTTATCCAACATCAAAAGTTATTATTATCATGAAATTAAAATTTATAAAATAAACGAGTTTGAGTTATTGATTTAAATAGAATTTGTAAAAAACTTTTCAAAACAAACCTGCACACACACAAAATAATAAAATATTTTTATGGGTTTTATGTTTTTAATTTTTTTTTGGGTCCCCAAAAATCAAACCTCAATCAATTTCATCGTACTTTTCCTCGACATGTTTTTGCAAAGCCTTCATCAACTCCAATCCTTGTTCGAAAAATATGGTTGCTGATGGTCCAAACCATATATTTCCGTCTTCAAAAGTAATTCCATTGGGATGGATGCGTTGGTGTAACCGCCAGTAAGTATTGTCGGAAACTTTGTAAGGTCTCATCCAGAAATTTCCACATTTTATAACAAACTTGTGAAACCAAAAACTGCCAGAAGTGGGAACATCTTTTTTGTCCAAACTGGAATAGTGGTAAACTGTGTGCATTCCTTTTGAAGTAGCCTTTGCCATGCGCGAAACACGAAGCATTTCAGTGACAATATAGTCAATATTAATCGAGTCAAAATCAAAATGTGAAGGTTTGAACTTTTCACTTGACTTGGTTTTGCGAATGAGTATTTTTCCGTTTGACTCTACAAATGCAAGATCAGGCTGGATCCTGACGACTTTATCGCTTTGCCAAATGTCGTGCGCCATGGTGAAGCAGGGAGAGAAAAACTTGTTTCAGAGCTGTTGAGCGTGCGTGTAGCAGGTTGTGACTAAAGTACCGTACAAGGGCCAGTCAGTCACTTTATATTGTTCGGCAACAGCTTGCTGGTGCAACCTTTTCACCATGCTGGTTTACTCTTGCTTTTCTTTAGTTGAAATCGAGAGCTCAACCTGACATCATCAGTCCTGATGGCACACACGTTGAAAGCAAACTACTCTAGCTTGGTTTAAAGTTCTTGGTAAAAAAATACTAAAGCATCAACAAAAAAATAATTACGAATGCGCGCATGCATTTTTGCGTTTGTGTACACTAGTTTTCTAGTTGGCGTAGTATGTAAGAGTCCATTCGAATGGATTGTAGTGAATCATAAACATTTTTCCATTCTTTGTTTGAAAGTTTTCCAAAAAATTCCATTAGTTTTACAGCAAACTCAAATCCAATCTTCCATGAAACTGTCGTTGTTGGACCATACCATATAGACCCGTCACTAACAATCTTTCCTTTTGGATAAACACGGTGATGTAATTTCCAGAGTGGCTTGCCTGTTAACAGCATGTATGGCCGAACAAAAAACTGATCACTAGTTATTACGTGTTTGTGAAACCAAAAATCTGGATTTTTTGGAGAGTCCCCTAAAATTACACCATTCACATGGATGCCACTCATAAAATCGTCCTCATCATATATTGGTGTTTGAAGATTTGCAACGGCAAAAATTTCCTTTCCAACGCGCTCTGCATCATCAGCAGCAAACTCAAAGTACGTTTTTAACTCTGAGCTTGTTTTGCGAACATAAACACGCAAACCAGTATTCACAAGCTCCAGTTGTGACGGCAACCTAATAACTTGGCTGCTTCTCTGCTCAAAAATATTTGCACTCTTGGCGTGTGCCATCGTAAAAAACAAGTTTCTCTAGTAAAAAAGACGAGCAGCGTGTGTATTTTTAATATTATCGGTTCATCACTCGTGCTCTTACAAACACTTGTTTACTAGAGTGAGGAAAAATGGAGCAGTTGGGCAGTAGAACCATCGACAACTTTGTTGATAAAAAAGTAGCAACAACAAAATACACTTGTTCGGAAGGAGTTTACAAGTCATTTCTTAAGCACGAAAGACAAGTTGCAGTTGAAAAGAAATATTTTCCCAACATTTTTATGCCAGTACCCACGCAAGAACAACAAGAAGTAATTAAAGTAATCTACGAATCTATTAAGAAAACTGTGAATAATGATTTTCACGTCACTATTTGTAGTGCTGACGCTGGAGCGGGCAAGAGTTTTGTGGCTGCATACATTGAAAAATATTTAATTGAAAATAAACTAGAGTATGCTTACGTTGCACCTACTGCTGCTGCTGCAAGTAATCTTCCAAATGGAAAGACTTTACATTCATTTCTTGGAATTTACAATGTAAAAGTTTCACCAGATCTTTTAGTACACGAACGAGTAGCAAATGCAAAGAGGAAAAGAATAGAAAAACTGCAGTATCTCATTTGTGATGAGTCTTCTCTCCTGGGACTTTCAACTCTAAGTCTTGCAATTCAGAGAATAAAGTGGATTAAAAGATGCAAAAATGATTTGCCATGTACATTTTTGTTTTTACTTGATCCTGAACAATTACTCCCAGTTAAAGACTTGCCAATATTTACACCTCATCCACCTCAGAACGAGTTTTCTTTGCACGCTTTTAATTTTGTCTCAAAACCTGCATTTTTGACAAAGTTGAGAGGAAACGTAAGGCAGCGTGGAGATCCAGCTTATTACAACTTTTTATATAATTTTCACGAAAAACAAGTGACCAGAAAGGATGTTGAGCTGCTAGAGTCACGAGAAGTTGCACGATTGCCACCGGAAATTGTTGCTTCCTTTGAGCATTGTGTGAATATTTTTCCTACAAACAAACTTGTAAATGTTTTCAATGAGGAGTATATTGCTAAACTTGGCATTCCTGTTGTAAAACTTGCTGCAAAACTTGAACCACATTGTGATGTGTGTGCTGCTGACTATTCTCCTCTCTTTGCTGGTGTCAACATACAAGTCATGCTCTCTCGTAATGTGTTTCCTGAGGCTAATTTATTCAACTCTGCACGTGGCATAATAAAAGACTTGTTATTTTCAAATGAAAGTGAACCTGAAATATTATTTGTGCATTTTCCTTGCTACACTGGAAAAACATTGGGAAGTGAAAAAGTTGTGCCTATAAGAAAAATTACAGACAAGTTTTGGTGTCCCCATTTTGAGCAAAAAATTACTGCGTCATTCTTTCCGCTTATTCATCTTCACGCTTGTACAGTCCACAAATGCCAAAGCTTAACTCTTGATCGTGTTGTGGTGCATTTTACAGGAAACTCAAACAACAGACGGTTGTGGTACACTGCCCTTTCTCGAGTACGTTCAAGTGATGGTTTGTTAATTTATTCAGAGTTGCCTTTAGAGAGATACATACCAGTACAAAACGAAATGGCCACCTGCTCTACTGCGCAATAAAGAAAATTAGGTCAGATAAACTTGTGAGAAGTAAAAACGTTTTGTGCAATACCTAGTTATGCTAAAGTTGTTTTACATCACACTTTCTTTAAAACGTTCTTGGCAGCAAAGTAAAAAGAAATTTACTGCGTTACTGTTTACTACGTGCACTTCCTGTTCACAAACGTTCTGGCCTGCGAAAACACACTGCACTGAAAAGAATTGTGTCATTTGCCACTTCAGTAAGCTCCACTAAACACCAACTAAGCTACCAAACAAAAACAGTTTCAAAATTTCGAAAGATCGTTTTAATTTTTTCTTATTTTTTGTTTACACATTATCAATTTTGCATGTGAGGTGTCAAAAAACACTCGTGCACACATTGTGTGCGTGCTTTTAAGCACATTTTCATAGAGTTTTAACCAACTACAAAATTAAAAGTTAAAGAGAATTTGCGGTTAGCAAAATTGGCTAGCAGTATTTTTAATTTCAACAACAGTCGAACAAAATTTGCAAAATGTATAAAATCAAAAAGAATAAGAGAAAGATCAACCACGAAATAAGTTGCTCTTTGTGTGAGTTTGTAGCCGATGATCACGAAAAGATTGAGTATCACATGCAGAGGCATCACCTCTGCGAGTGCTGCGGAAAAGCATGGAAAAACAAACTTACTCACAAGTGCAAGTATGATTGTTGCGGAAAAGAAGTTGTTAGCGAGGAGCCAGATCTTGCCAGTGAAGATGGAAACTTTGTTTTTCGCAAAACCAAATCAGCTTTCGACAACTTGATTGCAACATACAGTGTGACATTCAAAACTGATCACCTAAAGTTTGGAGACGCCGTTGATGAAGTACTTGATCCATTGAGAAAACTACTTTGTCATTACATCACGCTGTTGGGAAAAGTAAAAGTAAAATTTGCATTCCACGCATTAATGGAAGATGCAATAACACTCAAAGAAAATGTTTATCCGTTCTACTCAAGGCCTACACGGCTTTTACATAAGAATTTTGTGGATGCCGTAATTGAAACAAACGTTAATATGGCAACAGCGTACGTTATTTTGCTGAACAATGAGCAAAGTGGAAAGAGATTAATAAGAGTTGAGGCATTGGACATTTTAATTTACAAGTATGATAGCCCTATAATGTATGGGTTCCTTCCTACTCCATATCTTGCAAAAAGACAAGGATTCTTCAACATGGACACGGAAGATAAAGCATGTTTTCCTTATGCTGTGCTTTGTTCTCTATACTACAAAGATATTCGGCTCCCAGACGGCAGAAATTGGCACGACAATCTATCAAAAAACGAACGAAATCGTCTCAAATACAAAATACTCAAGCCAGCAACATATGAAAACTATCTTTCTCGATTGGACATGACAAAATACACTCATGGGGTGGACTCTGTGGATCTGGATAATTTTGAAAACATTAATCAAATATCAATTTGCTTGTATGAATATGATCCTGCCCTTGATGAAGTACGCTGCACAAGACCAACCAAAAAAAGTTTTCAAGATCATGCCAACTTGCTTTTAATTCGCAAGCAACATTTACCTGCTGAAGAACAATCAAAATATTCAGATGAATTTCACGTGGCATCCATCAATGATCCCATGAAGCTGTGTCAACGCAAAAAACGTTACGGACTAACAAACTATTGCCGGTTTTGTCAGATCCCAATTAGGGAAGATGATAATCATGAGGAACGTTGCCTAATGCAGTTTAATCCTGTACATGAGCACCCAGAAGAAGAATCTTATGTTTTCTTAGATCAACACAAATTGTTGGATCCTCCATCAAGAATTTATTGCCACGTTGTGCAAGGTATGAGACAGGAAGAGAATCGAAATGTCATTGTTCCGCTCGCCTACTCTCTTGTGTGCATGGATTCAAATGGAAATAAACCTATTGAAGACAGTGCATGTTTCACGGAACTGGGAATGCTGGAATTTGCACTAGCAGTAAATCGTTATGCGGATGCATGTAAAGAAGATAGATTAATTGATGCAATGCCACTCAAAGTATCAAAGGAAGAGCAAGAAAATTTTGATAACACACACGAATGTTTTGCTTGCGGAACAACAGAGTTTACAGCCAGCAATCCAAAATGCCGTCATCATGAACACTGGAAGAAAGATGTTCCAATACGAGTTGCTTGCCACCGCTGCAACAGTCGAATTAAGGCTAAAAATTGGGTGCCCGTGTTTGTGAATGATTTTACTAAAATAGTGGGTAATCAAATCCTAGCAAGTTTGAGAGAACATCACATTGAACATTATGAAGTCATTCCAAAGCAAGATGGCTTTATGAGCATTGGACACAGGCAGTATTGCCGAATGATGGATATCGCAAATCATTTATCACAACAGCGAGCCGACTTGCTTGAGATTTTGTCACCAGAAGAAAGATATCTTATTCATGGCAACAGCAGTGCGTGGGGAAATTCAATGGAGGCAGTTGAGAAAGGACTCTTAATTTTCCCAAGTAGTGTTGTAAGCTGTGATGCTGACTTGGACCACGCTCAATTTCCGGAATTCACAGAGTGCATAGATGTAACTCTCAACAGACCAGTAACAAAACAAGAGTACGATCATTCCCTTGCTTGTTTTCAACAAGTCTGTAACAACAACATGAGAGAATATGCATTACTTGTTGCTCAAGCTCACTGTTATGGCCTGGCATCAGTAATGCAATCCTACAACAACTGGGCAATGAAAACATTTCAACTTTCTCCTCTTTGGGACCTGTCATTGCCTTCCTATGCAAATAGCTGTGCACATTTTATTTCTCGGCCAACGTATCAGCATTTGAAGAATGAAAAAATTCTTTCCATCATACGAAATTCCGTGATTGGAGGTCTCAACATTGTCTGTGAAAAATATATTGAAGCGGAATCAAAGAGGCTTGGTCAGGAAAAGAACAGAACGGAAATATTTTCGGCAGATTTTTCATCTTTATACTTGAACCAGCTCAATAAACCGTTACCACATTCTGAATACACGTTGCTCAGCGAAGAAGAATGCAGAAACATTAACTTTATGCAAGTGCCCGAGGGAGTAGGTTACGCAGTGTGTGTGTCAATGGCCTATCCTGACAAAATTAAAGAGTATACTCGAGACTTGGTTTTGTGTCCAGTGCGAGAAGAAATTGATTTTGATAGTTTGTGCACAGATAATTTGAACATTACCATGAATGCTATAGAAAAGGATGAAGAAATTTTTCACACCACTCTCGCACAAGAGGATAAGAACAAGGTGTGGTTGCACGTAAAACTCTTTCAAGTTTTTATCAACATTGGACTTGAGCTAAAACAGGTGCATGCTGCTATACGATGGAAAGAAACTCCATATCTGCGTCCTTTCTTCCAGCGTTGCGTAGAAGCTAGACGAGATGCCAAAGGCATGCTGAAAAATATTGTAAAGCTGATTGCAAATAGTTTTATTGGCTTTACAATAAAAAAGGAAAACAAGCTTGACGTGAAACTGGTTGGAGAAAAGGCACAAGCTGAAAGACTTTTGCGTAATCCTAAATTGGCAGACGTCCACTTGGTCGATGATGATCGTGCCTTGTTTGTAACGTACAAAAATTCTGCTGAATTGAGAACCAATCCATTAATTGGCTGGACGGTTTTAAACTTGAGTAAAGAACAGCTATATTTTAATGTGTATTACAAATTGAAGCCACAATTTAATGGCCGTTTTCACATTGCATATATTGCAACAGACAGCATAATTGCCAGAGTTGAAGATGAAGAAGGAAAATTTTTGCAAGATTTGAGAGAATTGGAAAGTATTCTTGATTTTAGCAAGTGGCCTGAAACACATGGCAACTTACATGACAAGTCAAAAGAATTTGTTCCAGGCTATTTAAGAATAGAACACGCACTGGGAGTATCATTTTGTGCGTTGCGCAGCCACCAATATTCCTTGCTTAGTCTTTGTGAACACTGCATGGGAAGTTCATGTCAAAAATGTGAATTTACTGGCTATGAATGTACAACAAAAGGGAAAGGAAGAAACGCACAAGTAGAACATGAAAAATATATTCAGATTTTAAAGGATCAAGCTGTCGACCAGCCACAGGATTATTATATAATCAAACGAGAAGTTGATGGCACCGTGCACATGACAAAAAGAAGGAAAATAGTATTGGCTGTGAGCTGCAAGGATAGGCAGTTTACTGAGGATTTCCGATCTACACCAGTGGGTTTCAAAACATTAGTTGAACCAAGCAGCAGTATGATTGAAAATTGTGACAACTTATGAAAATTGAGTGCATGAGTTTTTGTAAAGTTTAATACCAGAAAAGGAAATATTTTAACCGGCGTTTTAAAAATTGTTTAGTGTTAAAAATAATCTTTTAGTTTTACATAAAATTATTATTAGCTAGTTTGATATTTAAAAAGAAAACAATAAATATTTTGCAAATAAGTTCTGTAAATATTTTGTAAATAAGTTTTGTAAATATTTTCCAAGTTTTGTAAATATTTTATAAGTTTTAAAAATATTTTAAAAGTTTAAAAAAAGTTTTGCACAAAAATCTAAAACAAAAAAATCTGCGCAAAACCTTTCCACATTGATAACAAATATTATAAAAAATACCAAAAAATATTTTTAAATATTATGTTAATTGTAAATAATTAAGTTTTGCTTTGCTTGAATATTTTTTAAGTATACACAATCAAAATCAAAAAAAAAATAAAAATGCAAAAAAATCCAGAAAACAAATTTGTAAAATATCTAAAAATACATAAAAACATAAAAATCCACAGAAAATCCAGAAAAAAAAGTTTCCTGTATTATTGTTAGTGTTTTTTAATCCAAAAACATGCTTGTGTTTAATTTACTTGTATGCTTTATATTTTGTAAACGTTTTCAAACTTGAAATTGGCTATGACAATTATGTAAATAAACAAAATTCAAAATTATTTCTCTCCTATAAGGTATGCTGCTAAAGTGTTACTCATGCATGATATTCCAGCACCATAGATATATGGATACATACTTAGTCATATATGGCACACATGGCACAACTTTCGCCATTTTCGGTAGAAAGAACTATCATGAGAAAATGCATTTAATTTCGCGTTTTAGGTAGAAAGAACTTTCACATCCCGCTGATGTTCCTCTCCCCCACTACTAGTATAGTTTGTCGTTTTAAAACGGAATAATTTTCATTATTGTTTATACTAAACGGTGCTACTTATCTTTTGCCAAACTTCACGAAGCCGTCACACTTACAATTTTTGTTTCTGAGTCTTGCAATAACTTTTAAAATAATCTCCAGACTTCAATTTTGGTTGGTGACATCGACACTTGCACCACTTGTTTGTTTTTTGTATCGTATCTTGGGCGTCATTTATCCGTATCCATTAGTAGCTTTCCAAACACACGTCAAAAACTCTTCTCTCCTTTAGAAACAATGGATGTTTCAAATAGCTAAAGCTTTCAGAGTCCATGGGGCTGGCATCTAAACTTTCTACAGGAGTGTTTTCTTTAGTAAAATGCTCACTTTGAGTATTTCTTTAATCTCTTTGGCATAGTCCATGGTCAATCTTGCGGTGAAAGATGATGAAAAGTTACGATGATCAAAGATATTTGACCTTTCTCAGCATCACTTTGGTCAAACCTTCCCGGATAACTTTTTAAACAGGGTAGCAGGGTATTATGCATTGTTTAGCATTTTCATCTTGACCGTGGAATTTCATATTTGCAGTAAATAATTTGGTTTTTGCTAAGATCGCAAAATTCCGGTTTAGATTCTTTCAAACTTATGGAGATGTAGTAACTCCAATTTTCCGTACAGACCAAACTTTTTATACGGAATGGGTCCAATGCTAAATATTCTTATCAGAAACGCTAATTTCAGTCGTGGGAAACCTAAATTTGCAACCGGTTTAGCTACAAAAACCCGTGGAAGACCCTAAAACGCGTTTCCCCATTTCCGGCGCCGCCTCTTTGAGGCAATTGTTTTTAAAAAATGGTGTTACGTCAAAAACGTAATTAAAATGTCTGCTCTTTCAAACCGTACCATGACAATTTATGTAGCATTCTAGGAACATATTTTTCTGACCCTCATAATTTCGGCAAAAGTTAAGTAGCACCCTAAAAGTTAAAAGTTAAGTATTCATAGCTGTTTACACCTTTAGGAATCTGTACAACACTAGTATCCCAGAAAGTGTAAGTGGAGAATTTCCGGCGTTCAAATGCATAAAAAGTTCATAAATATGAACAAATCCATTTCAAAAATTTTCATTAATTTATTTGCATTTCTGTCACTAAATCAGTCATTTCTACTGTTTCTAAATCAGGTCTACTGTTTTACACAATTTTCTATAAGTGTGTGAATTTCAAACAAAAATACTTTTAAATTGTACAATTGTATTTCACAGTTCCAGTGATGAGGTTGCTGGCCGTAAATATTATAAATAGTAAATAGGTACACTTCGAAAGGTCTTGTCAGATACACCCTGTAAACTTAATAAGGAGAAGACCTAGCATTTCAGCATAACTCCACAAGGACTGAAAGGATATTCTGGATATTCTGTATACTAGAAGATCAATCGATGCAATTTAGCAATAGAGCTCAATAATATGCAGAATTTTTAATTTTAAATTTTTTAAAATTAGAGTGAAGAATTACTGAAGCAAACATATTTTAACCAGTGGGTGTGTATACAAGTTTACTTACTAATAGTAATAACGTTCTGTGGTGTTTAGGCGCAAACAGGTAGCTTCTGTACTAGTTCTCACATAGGTATATTATCCTTTTGGTACATTTGTATTATTTCCACCAAAAGAATTAAGTCTTTTTGTTTAGAACTTTTTAGTGTGAAGCTTAGTTTTACGCAGTCAAATACTTCTCTGGTTTGGGGTTTATTTGAACATATTTAAGTCCACCACGTAAAGTAAGTGAATATCTGGTTTATTCTATGTATATTAGAGAAATACCAAAAAGGGGTTCTCGGATTGTCGGATTATTGCATTCTTAGCTATAACGAAGGTTTTGTTAGAATGCTTGCGACTGTGCTTTACGTATCCAAACACTAGTTATATTTTAGGTCATACTTTATACGATAATTCGTGCATGTATATGCATGTATAGCTTGATGCTTAAAATCATTGTATGAGATATTTTTATAGAAATGAAGAATGCTTATGTAGTTATTGTTTTCCCATACCCAAGAATTCCTACTTTCTGCAATGTGGCAGCATTCAATTTTCCTTAGTACGAATTGGTAAACAATAGGATTACGGAAAAAGGTTCTTGGCTGAAGGAAAATAGGAAGCTGACATACAAAATTCTATATTAAATTTTGTTAGGTAGTTGGCTTCTGTGTACGTACAAATGCATTGATATATGAATATTTTATTACCTTTGAAAACGTGGTGCTGCTATCATCAGGTGTCATTATTCAAAATGTGAGAGAGGTATGATAACTCGGAAATGAACGGGTTATGTAAATCATTAGTCTGAACATTCTGCCATCAAAATCCCAACAACTTAATGATCAACCTTTATTAGTCATTTCTTGATATGATTCGGAGTCAGTTGCTTTATAGTGAAGATGCAGATGCCCATTTTGGCATGAAGATGTACTTGCAACTTTCATTCGAATAACTACTATTAAAATCGGTAAATCATTAAGGTGCAATATTACATGGTGGGAACGTGAGATGTCAAGTTTGTCATTAAAGAGTGTATAATGCAGTTAATTTGTTTTTAGACTCTGTTGAAATTACTTACGCAAGTAGTATGGTAATGCAGTTTCCGAGGTTTCAACAATTCTTTATTTAAACCAGAAAGCCACCTGTGTTCATGGAAATACCCTACCAATCCAAGAAAATGTGCTAAGCTTGAAATTCTTCTAAACTTAAAACCAGGATAAGAACAGTAATTATTTAATAAAAACATTTTTTGTAATAATCTAATAAAAACGTGTCAAACATGTATTGAATATTAACTAGCCATCATAACAAAATCCATACATGATTCATTATACAAGATTCATACAGTTTTAAGACATTCTTGCGATGATTCGGCAGAAATATTTTATGTATCGTTTTTTTAGCAGGTCAATTTAATTTTAAATCTTACCATATGCAACGCAGAATATAATTAACTTTTGTATTCTCATTACTTTGGTAGTTTGGAAATAGCCTATTCATCAATTATGAAATGATTTATGTAAAAGCAACAGCAATTTTGTGAAATTTATTCAAAATAATTCTAACAGTTTAACATTTCATTTCATTTCTAACAGTCCATCTCAAGGTACAACGTGGAGACGGAGTACTTTGTATGGTGGAGTGCAAATATAGTGATCATTTTGCTAATAAATCGTTACTATAATATAAACTGCGTTTAATTATTTCGTTGGGGAATGTCATACGAGGCTAAAACCTGTTTTTGTCTCCTACACAGGTTTAATTTAAAACCAGACGTAACCACTTTTCTGAAAAGCCATTCTTAGTTGAAAGTCTTGAACTTTATCTAGTTGACACAAAAATCCACTGAAGAATTAATTTTCCTAAAGCTGGAATGCAACTTCTACATAAATCAACGAAATCAATAAATGCACTGAAAATCCACATCCAAGCATTTTTCTAATGACTTAAAAACGCGAGGTTTTTTGGTACGCGGCGGGAGTTACTTCGTCAATAGATATGGCCTTGCGCTTGCCCTTCGAACAACTTTATTAAAACAAATTACGAATTGAATGAAAATGAACAACGGATACAGTTAATTTAAATATGGACCACGGCTTGGCATTAAAGTTGAATTGAATCTAAATTTTGGTTGGATTCTTCTCAGTTCACTCCGGAACCACATGTCTTTTTCCTAGAAAATGTTCCACGTGTTCTGAACTTTTACACAGGAACATTTGACTGTTAAGAAAATTTTACATATTGTGAAGTCAGCGGCAATTCAATTACAAATTCTATAGTTGCTAGATGTGTTTCAGCTTCCTGTGACAATTGAAATTTGTTTTAAGCCACCATCGCTTATTGGTAGTTGTACTAGCTCAACTGCCTCAAGTCTCAATTTTAAGCCCCAAGCTAATTACCTAAAACCTTTCTATTTACTTTTGCCTTACGGTTTAAACAGCACAAATGGCAAAATACGTCCGTAGTTCTTACTTACCACACCCTTGTGATGTTTGGCGATTAACGAACAACATACGCTAATCATAGGATGCGAAAATCGTTTTGGAATCGCGATTAATCGTTTGCCTTCACTATCCATGACCGGCTTACCGGCAATTAAACCTATTAATAGTTTAACAGTATCAAGGTATACCTAATCAATTGTAATTAATTTGGAATTTGAAGACAAGGAAGAAAAATGTATGATAAACGACAGTGCCAGCTAAAAAGTTCCACATCAGTTGAAGTTTTTAAACTACGAAGATGGACCAAGATGGACATATCCACTACAGATTATCTTACATCTTGAATGAAACAATTTACCAAAAAATTCGGATCAGATTTTAAGTATTTTGTTTTTAAGCATTTATAATTGTTAAGTAGACGCAACAAAAATTTCCATGTTTCAACAAAACCCGCAATTTCGATGAGTAACACTTAGCATACCATGTTCCAAATTTATTATTTAATTCAAAAGAAAACACAAATTAATAAATCTATAAGAGCTCATGCACCCAACAAGCGCTGTTTAAAAAAATAACGTCGAACCAACGCACATTTTTATGCAAGTCTGATAGTCTCCATGAATAAAAATAAACTTAGGTAAACCTTGGAAATACTGACGAAAATAAAAAAATAAAATCATGCCATACTATTCGCCTATCTGACTTCAATATATTTACCAGCGTAGTCAATTACTTGGTAAACTTAGTTGCACTATGCTATTATGGTGCAGTTAAAGTATACACTTTGATAGTAAGTTTTTAAACCCAACGGTTTAAATGGACGGGTTTGTTGGATTACCCCAAAAGAACCAGATGAAACATCTTATCTAACTAATTTCAAATTCGAAAAAGGTTTTTTTGGGACAAAAGTTGTCTTGCTTATAAGAATAATCGTAAGAATATTGATTACCTTATATCATATCAAATCTTCCAAATTACACCCTCCCCCAATCTCTACCCAGAACCTTTTCTATCCGGGAGACATTTCCACCCGCTGGTCAAACTCGATGGTTTTTGCCCTCTAACTTAGAGAAACTCCGGTTTCTCAAAACGTCTCATTTTATACAACAGGTTGGTCAATACATATCCGGAAGTAGGAAAAGTTATTGGTGGGCCTACCAGCGAAATAGGACTATTGGTTCAAGAGACTATAAAAATTGTTCAGCGTATGACATTACATAACTATTCAGATGAAGAATTTGGCCTTTTAAATGTAAAAACACATATAATGAAATGATATTTTTTGTCGAAAATAAATATTATGACTTTTTAGACTTTAGAATACATTCCAAGATTTCAGAAATTTAAATTTAGAACACCTGCAGGAGCGGCGGAGACAGACCTGTTATTGTGGAAATATCACGCTTGATGCAGAAAAATATGTTAAGGCATGAAATCTTTCAAAACGTAAAACAGGAGAAAACACTATGTTTGTTTGAATAAAAACTTATTTTTTTATTGAATTGAGTAAATTAAAAATATTGAGTTTTGTAGCTGTCCTACTGCGCTGTTCTTAAAAACCACTTCCACCATTCCTAACCCCTTAACACAGCTCCGACTGCTACATCCATTTTACAAAATCCAATTCACCAAACGAGATAAAAGTGGCTTCCCCGTTATTTCAACTAAGCTTTGAATTAAGATGTCAAGAAATAGTCGCTTTATCCCGCCACCACTCGTGAATTTCATTTAGTTTCAAAATGGGAAAATTCTGTAAAAATCTGGGGAAAATTTTGTAAAAATCTGGGAAATTTTTTGTACCCAATAGAAATTTCTGTTCAAAAGCAAAAAGATTCCATTGCTAATCTTAAATCGCAAAACTTTTTAATTCAGTTAGTAATAAATCTTATAGAAAATCGGGAAGTTTTATGAATTACGAAGTATCGGAAAATTGTCTAGCACATCGTTCTACATTTTGATGTTATTTGGGTATTTCCGTTCCCTCGGCGGTTTCCTCTTCCCAGCCTTTTCTCGTTCTTTACTTTCTCCCTTCCTTTCCCTTCCTCTTGCTTCCCTTTCTTCTTGCCTCCCTTTCCTCTTGCTTCTCTTACCTCTTGCTTCCCTTTCTTGTTCCTTCCCTTTCTTCTTCCTTCCCTTTCTTCTTTCTTCCCTTTCCTCTTGCTTCCTTGGCCCAAAATTTCCCGGTATCCTAGATACCAGGATACCGAGTTTTTTCCAGCGGCGCTTTTTTTGGTATCATGTCACAACCTGTTGACTTGTTTTTATAAACTGCATTAATGGAGAACAACTCCCAAAAATAATCATATTTATTTTAGACGAATGTAATTTGCAAACAAATCGCATTTCTTCAAGTTCAAAATGCCAAATTTTTACAAAACAAAAGTTGCATTATTAACTCATGACCACTCATTAAACCAGTCAGTAGTCCTAGTCCCATCAATATGTAACTTCTCCGTGACTCCTTTCGTTTTTAGGAATGGAATTAATCAGGATAGTTCATAAGTAGATTAATAGAAGTTTAGTTTTATTTATCTGTTCACATTTAGGTTTAATGACAAAATATTCACTTTTTTGAAGAAGAAGAATAGACAATTATCGGGTTCAAAACCTGGCACAGGGCGAATTAAGAAAAACATGTTCAAACCTAAATCCTTCAGTTCTAAGACTAAAACAGAGGAGGATCCCACAGTCAATTTTCATTTCAATAGAATTCCTTTAATACTATTTGAAATTCAAATTATCAAAAAGATGAATTGATCAAGTTATCTACGTTTGCTAACAATTACCTCCAACTATAAAAACAAACTGAACGTAGCTGAATCATCACAAAGTTGTTTGTGAAGTTTTTCGCACTTACAATTAGTTTAGAGTAAAGCAACTATCGTGGTTGCCAACCACTGGTTGGAGCTGGTTGTGAGTTGAATGAACTACAAGAGTTTGGCACAGCTGCAGCTGTATTGGACATACAGAAAATCATAAGTGGATAAAGAAATTTTGGACAATTTTAGCAATATCTGTAGGGTATTCTATAAGCATGTAATGTAATTGGTGTGTTAATTTATGGGATTTTTTCAAATGGTTTGTCCATATGCCAACCCAATTTTCCCATAGGTTCCTGGCTAGGGAAACACAGGTAATGGAATGAAAATTACATCCTTATTACCATTTCCGGTTGCCAAAGCACCGTTTACTCCCGAAAGAGCACTGGTAATCGTGAAAGAATTTATTGTGCTTATCTAATCAACATTTCTAGGCAAAGATATATAGCAGGATTCAACTGGGGCAAAAAAAGACTTTCGCTTGAAATTTTTTATAAAATTTATTTAAGTGGGATAGTCACTATCGTTATTGCCTCATATTTTCAAAACTTCAAGGTTTTATATTTTTGGTTAGAATGGGCATCTTAAACACTAACAGATACAAGTCTACTACACTATCAAATTGTTTCAATCTCGAACAAACTTTTAATTTAGAATCAAGTAAATCATATTTAGGGTGTAAGTGTTTCTTCGTCTATACATACGTGAACTTTTGTAAAGATTGTAAGCTAGACACTTAATCATTATCTTCCAGATTAAAGTGCGCATGACTGTAAATCTAATATGACAAATAATTTCCATTCCCTGCAAACACCAACTATGTGACTCGTGCACCCATTTTCCCCTCCACTTAAAAGTCAATTTATACACAAATTAACAAGTTGCCTTACAATAAATGTTGAACCTATAGACTCTGTTCATATGAATTAATTTTTAATTAAACTGTTTTCAGAGATGCCCCAAACATACCGTACGTAATCAGAGCTGCATTTGTTGGAAAACACTAAAGTTACATTAAAATTGAGAAAGTTAACAATTGGTTTATACCAATTCAATTACGAGATTTAAAAACATTGGACCGATTTATAACCTATCTAATATGCTTTTATACCATCAGCTCAGCCAAACAATATGATGGTCCCGAAGCAACACAAATGTCATCAAATCGAAAACATCTTGTAGTATAATTACAGTTATGACCAATTACTGCTTTTCAGTTCATGTTTAACAAACTACATTGCTTATTTGCTTTTCCACCAAGGCTTGGGTTCCATTTTTGGTTCATTTTTAGTTTTTTAACTTGAATGAATTGCATGACTTTGGCACAAGTGTGGTTTTGGATATGCAAACCATCAGAGGTGAATAAAGTTATTCCAAACGATTTTAGCTTTATCAAACGGTATCCCGTAAGCTTGTAATTTATCGGATGTGCTACGACTTGGGTATTTTTTTTTAATTTTTGACAATAGTCTGTTAATATTCTGCCCCAATATTCTCAGAAATTAATGGCTGGGGAAGCAATGGAATGTGGAATGAAATTAGACCAATCGTTTTTCAGTTTCAAAAGAACCTATTACATCCGGTGACCCTAGAAGAATATATATTGTGCATAAGAGGTGCCTGCCACTCTTGGTGAAGCCTCGTATTTTCAGACTTTCACGCTTTTTCACGAATTTTCTTCTTTACTCAGTGCACGTTTAGTTGCTTGCAGATACAATTCTATTGCTATATTAAGTTGTTTCAATCTCGGATTTCTTTGAAAATTTATTTACGCTAAAACGTTTAATTTTGAATGCATACATTTACCATGTCAGTTGTGCTAGCTTTTGCTCTGCATTCCAAGTTCCTCCGCCTGGAAATCCCCTCCATTTCCTTTTTGACCACCAACTAAATCGGTTGTAACTATGACTTAAGCTTAACGATTTATCCTTCGCCACCTATTTCTTTTCCTTGACTAGCAACTGCAGAGCCTTTGTCACCTTCAACTCCTCACCAGGAATTGGGAGAACTGTTTAAGTACCAAATCCTGACTCGCGACCGGCATCTTTGAGAATCCTTCGTTTGCACTCGCCATCTACAGCTGCTTTTATTATTTGATTGATAATTCTTTAGTTTGGTAACCATATGTTCATTAAAAGAGAGAAGATACTGGGTTCTTGGAAAGCAATTTCTTGGAAACACAAAGCGGAACGAAAAGAAATGAAAAGGTTTAGATTATCTTTTAGATTGATACTGATTCACTATGGGAAGTTACTGGTTACTAGTTAGGGGAACATTGGGAGGACTACTTGCAATAAGATAAAATAAATACAGCAAATATTTAATTATTTTTACCGCTTCAAGCATGCAAAATCAAGGTTTTCTTTACATATTATTATTGGGCTTATATTAACACCGTAAGATGTTTCATGGCACAAAGTACAACACATTGTAGTTATTTTTACCAAAACTTTACTGCAACTTTTTGACCTACCATATTTCTTTGATTCTTAGTAGTAAGTTAATCCACGTAATTTTCAACTTATAATTCCATCAAATGGAAAAATAATTAATTAAACATGCTGCAATGCAAGGATTAGATGTATAATTGGTTTACGACACCAGTAACATCGACATTAATTATCAGCAAAGGCCATGACCGAAGAAATATTACTATTTTTGTGGCATCCTGACAAGCAGTTTTCTACTATATATAGTTAGAGAAAATCTGGACTGGCAGCTGTCCAACTTTTTAAACACTGACAATAATAAAACTGCTTCAATAAAACAATGCACTATTGTTTCTTAAATGTGCCTTGAATTCAGTTATTACCTAACAATTTATTCCTAGTTTTATTTCATTTAGAACATTGCTAGCATTGTAATGTAACACAGTTGCTTAGTTCTGGCGAGTATTCCATTAATATTGATTCCATATTGTACGCGATTACATAAATCCGAATCAAATGTAATGTGTAAGCTTATGGTTGCACGTGTTGCATTTAGAACTTATCTTTAAAAACATGTTAAAGTCAAACATTCGAAACTAGTTATTAACCTTGGATGTATCATTGGAAGCAAGGAGTGTGTTCTTCCATGTATTTAGGGAGTTTTTACATGTAAAAATATAAAATCGAAATATTCTGGAAAAATCAGTACGCTTCAGTCAAAAGGATTGCTTTACAGGTAATTACGTGTTTTAACCATATTTTTGCATGGTACATGTATTTACATGTGCACACCTTGATAGGAAGTTGTGGGATAGCAGCAATACATAGTATATAATTAAATCATTTGCTTTGTTGGAATTTATCCTTCATCATTATTGATGGAAAAAACACTAATAATTTTTAAGCCTTGGTATAAATTGGTGTAAATGATGACGTCCCCGTTTCCTGTTTATGCATATGCAAAATGGAGAAAACGTTGCTCTTGTTTATTGCTTTCACTTTATGTTTCGGTGGACATACGACGTCTCGGGAATTATTGTAAACTAGAACTTACAGGCAGGCTGGACGCCCTGCCACATTAAGAATAACAATTTATTTATTCAATCGAAATAAATGTGTTTGCCATCCAATAAGGTGCGTTTTATTGGTACGCAATATTATATACATAAATTTACTTTAGTATTTCTCTGTAGACACAATTATATGTATAAATCCCCGCATTATTTTCGTAGATAGCTCCCTGTTTCAAACTTTCTTTTACTTCAACAAATAAACCTTTCTTACTACGAACTCTTGAAAATGCTGTGTATAACTGCCCATGGGTAAAAACCGGTTCCGGAAGTTTTAATACACCGATTTGATCAAATGTCTGTCCCTGTGATTTTGTAATAGTCATAGAATACGCCAGCCGAAGTGGGAATTGCTTCCTTCGCAGCTGAAATGGTAAATCCGCATTTTTGGCATCCAGATTTATGCGAGGAATCAGAACTTTTTGACCTCTTCTTTCGCCACTAAAAATACTGCATTCAATTAAATTCGGGCCCAATGACTCAACGATAAGCCTGGTTCCATTGCACAATCCAAACTTTGGGCTCAGGTTGCGTAGAAGCATCACACAGCACCCTTTCTTTAAATTCAAAGTATGTGGTGGCATTTCCATGGGAGTCAGTGAGTTTAGAAACTCGATAGGATACTGCGACCGCTCTTCCTCATTTTCACAATCTTCCACAGTATCAACACTATAGTAAACAGTGGAGTTTCCGTCCAGCATCTGAAGAACTCTTTCGTTGACTTTCAACGTGTCTTCATTTTTGGGACACAAAACAGCTCTGGAAGCAAGGTCACTGGGTTGCAGACTGGTAATGTCAGTTCCAAACACAGCTGTGACAACATCATTGCAAATATTATCTGTTGGTATTTCGGCAAAATCTTGCTCCTCATTATTAAAAATTCCCGATCCAATCGAAAGCAACCAATCACAGAATTCCGACTCATCCTGATTCACACGCATATTCTGTATTAGTGGAAGTTCCTGAAAGTGCTTCCACAAATGGCTGCTCTTTACACAGGACTCCACAATCTTTACACGATTCCCATGCAGCACTACCGGCGCTTGTTGTCGAAAATCTCCCCCAACCACTATTGGAATGCCTCCAAATGGTTCATCCACGTTGAGCAAATCTCGCAAACTTCTGTCCACAGCGTTCAACAAATGAGCATGGCACATGGATATTTCATCCCAAATGATTAACCTCGTCATTTTCAGTTCTCTCCACTGTGCAGATCCCTGTTTTATTCTTGAAACTGTGTTTTTTGAAAGGTCGATTGGGATTCCAAATCCAGAATGAACAGTTTTCCCACCTTTTAAAAGTGTCGCAGCCAATCCCGTTGGAGCAACACATTTCACAAATCCTCCCTGGCTTAGTATAGTTGAGATTAGAGCCTTATACACGAAAGTCTTTCCAGTGCCTCCTGCACCTGATAGAAAGAAACACTTTTGGCGTGACTTTCCTTCCACCGCATCCATGATCCTCCCAAAAGCTGTACGTTGCTCAGGGTTCATCATGGATGCCGCCCGTTCGGCTTCTCTGGTTTCCACTTCTATGTCGACTTCTGAGGAGTACTCATGCGTATCCACTGGAACAGGTAAGCCAAAGTCAGTGCAAAGTCTTCCAAATTGCGACAGGTGACTCTCAATATCACGAAGGGAGAGCTGCTCAGCCATGTTAGCGCTATGATTAACCAAGTAGTCGCCTCCTTGTACTTATCATATAACGACCTTGAGCCCGTTGGATCCCCATGCACCAATATTGTAACAAAAAGCTGTCTCAGTTCAGAAGGCATTCGAAACACAACAGCTTCCTCTCGTCTTGTCTGTCTTGAGTCTTGTACCATTCCTGATCGTCTGCAAGAAGATTTAAAGCCTTTGCCGCCTCATGAAAAGTTTCATGTACTACTCCGTTGATAGTGCGTATATCTTCGTAACACTGAGCCCCTTTAACAAAAAATATTTAATTTTATCTTAACCACACAGCATATGAATTGTCATCCAAAATGTAGGTTTTTGGTACACAAATTCAATATTTAATTTTACTGTGTTTGCTTACTTACCCTTTACGTGCAGAAGTAAAAGCCTCAAACAAAACTTTTCCATTTCTTTTGGAGAAACTGTGTACAGTCGAGGTAAGATTTTTCCAGCTCCTCTTTGTCGCATATGCCATGAGTTGTTCCGCCAAACATAGTGATAAGGAATGTCATTGTATTGAAACTCTTGTGCCAAAACATCCTCTCGATTTAATTTGAACCACTTTGTCAATTTAGTTCCATTCTTTTCAGCTTGTTCCAGGGCCTTTAACTCATTTCCAGCTTCATGGTATACAGGTTGCTGTGACGGTAAGTGCACCGGTAACCGTTCAACTGAATGGGATCTCGTGTACATATCGTACTTTCGAAGTCTCCATGTGGCTTCTGGCGCAGACACGTATCGACTATCCATGAAATGGCGAACTTCATCCCAGTTAAGAGTACTACTGCCTTCAGTAATTTGTACCAAAGCTGCATCATGGCCCTTGTAAATATACTTGAACATATATTTTACGCTTTGCACTGAGGAGCACACTTCAACGTTAATATGCGCATTGTATTTTCTTGTTAAGTAAGGATTATAGGGCACAACCCATCTGTTATCTAACTGAGCACCTCGAACTTCAATACTTCGATCATCGTTCCTCCGCCGATAAATTGGGTACCCGTCGTTGTTGGGATTAGTTGTTTCTGAAAAGTTCTTGGGATAGTCTTTGCTGCATTTAAAACATCCCTTTTTCTCCTCCATACACGGGGCTTTCTTGTTGTGCTCTCCGCACGGACCATGCATCATACATGTTTTCACAATGTCAAAGTTCAGCGTCATCTTCAGATGGGATCTCGGCGCATACAACACAATCAATATCTTCAGGTTGCCGAAGTTTATCTTCATCATTTAAAATAAAAAGCATGTGACAATGCGGGAGACCTGAAAATATACAAAAACATAAAATACGTTAAGATACATTTATGTGTACGTTCATAAATCATTCTAATATATGCTACGTACCTCGCTTTTGAAATTCAATGACAGTCATGTAAGCCTTAACCTTTCCAAGAACGCCACCCTGGTCGCATGTCATATCATTAATGAATTCCTTCAACTTCAAATAAAATACAGTAGCCACCAGATCAGGTCTATCTGTAGCAGTTTCATAACTTTGAAGTTTCTCCGTTATTTCTCTCCATTTGGGATTACAGGTGAATGTAATGAAGAGGTCTGGTTTTCCAAACTTTGCAACTAACACCATTGCATCTTGATAGTTTTGTTGCATTGCCCGTTTCCCTCCTGTAAATGATGATGGTAGGATAACCATTTTTCCAGCTTTCAAGTCCCTTTGTTCAGCCTGGTTGTTAACATAATCCATCAGTCCTAAATAAAGTTCCACACGAAGTGTTTTCTGATTTTGCCGGCACCACTTAAGTCGTTGGGCTTCCACTTTCAAATAAGCATCGATGATGAACTGTTGTGTTAATTTACCAGCATGTAATAAAGGATTGAAATTGTCGCGTTCCTGCAGACGGTAAGAGTAGAATTCCAGCATGGAAACACTTCTGGAATTTGCCTCGTCATCTTGGTTTTCCGTGGTGGAAGTTAAGGAGCTTTTCGAAATTCCTGGTTGCCATCCGTATTCACCATAGGGGAAAAGTAATGGATATGTCATTGGATCGCAGTTAGGACTAATTATGTTAATGTTTTGCAGTCTCTCCTCCTCTAACTCATGAAACGCAATGTCCCTTTGAAATGGAACTTCACCGTCGTCTGACACAAATACCGCAGCTACTTCGTTAGCTATTGGCAGGTTGTATCGCCTTGGATTGTGCTGTCTGTCTTTTGTTAGCCACATAGTTATCCTGGTGTTGGGTGGATTTTGTACTATTACATCTTTCATCATTTTAACTGCAGCGGCATATGGGTTGGCCTCCCGGATAACTTCGTCAATTTTCTGGATAATTGCCAATGAGCAGTCCTCATTGTGTTCGTTCAGTGACCTCCGCTCATTGGCAAACTCCGGGTCCAAAAAGTAAAGTTGGGAGTACTGCGGAGTGCTTCCGTTTTGCAGATTGACTGATGTTTTATGGTAAACTTGTCCTTGTATCACTAAGGATTGAGGTCCTGATGCAAATTTGACTGGTTGGTATCCGAACGATGCAAACGCAAACATACTATTATATTTTCTGACATTGGCTCGAAAATTTCGTAAATCAGGGTCTTGGTGCGTCAGCCAGTTGCGGAATTGCTGAGGGTATGTAGTGGAAAGTTCCATGGGTCCACTGGCATTAACTGGAGGAAGTGAAATAATCCCACTGCCACAACACGATGAAAACTTTTTCCTCTGTGTTCTCTCGCATTCAAAGTGTTTTGCTCTGCAATCCGGACATATAGCATCCATTTTCCCCAAGTAGTGTTGCTGCGGCTTCTGGGTCATGTCCCTTGCTATGTACTTTGACGGCAGTGTTGCCCTACGATTGCGTATGCGCATACGTTCCAAAGTAGTGAAGTTTGGGTCTGATCCTGCTTTTCGCCTTCTCTTTTCAGCACGGTCTGCATTTTCAGCCGATATCTGCTCAGCAGTTCTATTAGATCTCTTTCTCTGCTTTTGTTCACGAACGGATTTGTTTTCAGACGTCACTTGATCCGCTGGTCTTGCAGACCTTCTTTTTTGTTGTCGGGTCTTTTCATTATCAGCTGCAACTTGTTGGGATGTTCTCTCGGATCTGGTTCTCTGCTTACGTAGTCGGTCTTTTTCTCTATCCGCTGCTATTTGCTCAGGTGTCCGCATTGCCCTACGATTTTTCTCCTGAATAGATTTTTGAATTTTCCATTCTGCGTTCTGCGAAAAATAATTAGAATGTTCTTTGAACGCACACAAAGAAGAATCTTTTTATTTTTTTCACACCGAAAATTGTGATAATTTACTTTGAATCAGTTGCAGCAGACTGTATCAATCAGAAAATGTCCAATGTGTGCCAAATCGATGTCTCAAAATGTAATCACCTAAAAACAGAACGAACATCAGAATGTTCTTGGAACGCACACCAAGAAGGATCTAATCACTTATTTAACTCGACAGAACTTAAAACCTACTTGAAAACAGCTACACACCGTGTACAACAATCAGATGATGTCTACTACTACTCTGCCAGCGCCTGCCAGGTTGGAACTGTGTATGCTATCACCAAAACGCCAGAACCTGCAAAATACAAAAAAATATTAGAATGTTCTTGTAACGAACACCAGGAAGGATCTAATCACTTATTTAACAGAACCGCACTTAAAACTTACTTGAAAACAGCTAAAACACCGCGTGTATCAATCAGATGTTGTTCACTACAACACAGCTACGTATGCAAGGTTGAATGATATCACCAAAACGCAAGTACCTGCAAAAATACAAAAAAATATTAGAATGTTCTTGGAACGCACACCAAGAAGGATCTAATCACTTATTTAACTCGACAGCACTTAAAACTTACTTTAAAACAGCTACACACCGCATGCAACAATCAGATGATGTTTACTACCACACAGCTACACCTGCAAGGTTGAATGATATCACCAAAACGCAAGTACCTGCAAAAATACAAAAAAAATATTAGAATGTTCTTGGAACGCACACCAAGAAGGATCTAATCACTTATTTAACTCGACAGCACTTAAAACTTACTTTAAAACAGCTACACACCGCATGCAACAATCAGATGATGTTTACTACCACACAGCTACACCTGCAAGGTTGAATGATATCACCAAAACGCCAGAACCTGCAAAATACAAAAAAAATATTAGAATGTTCTTGGAACGCACACCAAGAAGGATCTAATCATTTTTTAACGCGACTGTACTTAAAACTTACTTGAATACTGTAAAAACAAAAGTCGCAGCAATCGGGTGATGTATACTGTCACTCTGTTGCTCTTCTGGATCATGCGCTGATTCACACGGCTAAACTTGGGAACCTGCAATGATGATATTCAAACTATTAAAATATTCCTAAAACACACACAGAGAAGGGCATGATTACTCATTCAACAGCTACTTACCTCTTAAAATATTTCCACGACAAACACAATCAGTTAGTTATATTTTTCAGAAGTATGCAATTGATCGGAGTGCTGGTTATTAATCTGAGGAAGTGATTGACTTACATGCACAGAAATGTTAGATTTTGCCGAAAAACAGTTGTTTATAGTTTTTCCTCGCAGCAGGAACACATGCTTGGCGCTGAGCTGCACGCTCTGTTTGGGTAATGCGAGACATGGCATTACATGTAGTGAGCAATAGCTACGCAAGATGGTATCTGCGTAGGTGAGGCCGTAACAGTGGTTTCTTGTATCTCCACGGACACACAGAAGCCGAACTCAGGGCATAAGTAATAAGATTTCTACCAGCAAAAGCATTTGACGGATATATTATATTCTACTAATTTGTAAACTTGGAGTAACAAATTACGTTCAGCCGATTCGGCAGTGCTTAGAATGCTAATGACATTTCTGCAAACATGCCAAAATTTCTTTCTGCGCTGATTCAAGCGATCTACCATTCCCAAACTTTTAACAGCTCGTCTATTGTTAAACAGTGGAAGAATCTACTTCTAGGAGATTCAAAAAACTTATCCACCTTCTACAACCTAAATTCTGAATAAGTGTTTGTATTTATGTTATAGTATGATAATTGTAAAGAAATATGTATTTTGTGGGGTCTAGGCTATTAGCTCCTGGTGGTCAGTTAGCTCCCCGACCCACTTGCTCCCAGCCACATTAGCTTTCCTTGCCATTTGCTCCCAGGTAAGTTTGCTTCCATAACCGCTAGCTCCCGGACCACTTACCTCCCATGCCATGTTGCTCCCTGTTCAATTTGCTCCCAAAGTATTTGCCCCCATAGGACTTTAGCTCCCAGGAAAGTTTGCTCCAATTTACTAAACAGTGCATAGTCATTGAAATACAAGCTACAATTAAGAACATAAAACCATTAACCATACGTTTGATACCTATAGTTATGCTTCTCCGGTGTCCCTATTTCTTGCATATGTGTACTTGTGTGTTATGTTTTTTATAGATTAACACTGCACACGAGCAATGAACAATGGCAAGAGTTAGCAAAAGGAAGCAAACAATAAATAGATATAACTAACTCTATAAAACGTAAGGTTAACGGTTTTATGTTCTTAGAATTGGTTATGTTCTTAATCGTAGCTTGTATCTCAATGACTATGCACTGTTTAGTAAATTGTTGGGAGCAAACTTTCCTGGGAGCTAAAGTCCTGTGGGGGCAAATACTTTGGGAGCAAATTGAACAGGGAGCAACATGGCAAGGGAGGTAAGTGGTCCGGGAGCTAGTGGTTATGGAAGCAAACTTACCTGGGAGCAAAGGGAGCAAAGTGGGTCGGGGAGCTAATTGACCACCGGGAGCTAGTTGGTTCGGGAGCTACCATTTTTTGCCCACATTGACTAGTCATAAAGATATAAGAATCATGCGTTTATGTACTTCTATAAAACGATTTTTGGAGTTTCCAATAAAGCAAACCAATCAATAAAGCAAACCAATCAATAAAGCAATGAATTTTTCTTGCAACGAGAAAAGCAATTAAATCCCTCAATTGTTTGCAAGGTTATAACTCTATATCCTAGATAGGATACATCCAACACCGACACAATATAGTTGAAAATACAACATGCTGCGTAGAATGTGAAACACGAATGAATATTAATATGCACACACTTGTAAAACTAAAATGAAAAATATAAGTAACTAAGAAATAAATTTATTGTTGCTTGAAATCTTTAATTCCCTTTTTGTGTTTTCTTAATTCTACGTTGTCAGGAAATCAATAATTGAATTTTTGAGCAACTACATGGCATGTGGCCTTAATTATCAGGAACAATAACAACCACTTTCTACTTCCTAATATACTCTACCGGAAGTCAAGCAAGGAGGGAGGAGCGTGGATTGTGTGCGTAGAGGGAGGAGCGCATGGAGGATGGTGCTGGGGTCAGGCGCGCGTATTTGTACGTTAATTACGATTATTAATTGATTAATTAAAATTCCAAACCTGCGTTTTACACCAAAAGGAAACCAGATTTGGAATCTGCGTGAAAAGCTGAACAAGATGTGGTATATCACATCTTGATTTGCGATTAACAGTCAAATAGCATACCTTGTAAGTCCAATCAAGGTTGAAATCAAAATTAAATAATTTGTAAAAATCGTAAAATTTACTGGGCGATACAACGGATTTTGAAACACGAAACTTGTTAGTAGTTGACTGTAAATCGATATACGATCAGCTATAAGTTGATCAAAGGATTCATAAAGTTGGGGAAGCCTGGGTAAAACCATGTTGTAAACATTATCGTTTTTATAAGCGTTGCTTAGTACCATCCCGCCTAGAAAGAATCCAGACAACAAAATTCATATTTTGAATTTCGTTCCATATACGCTTGGAACGGATCACCTTGCTCTAAAAGAATTTTTGTTAGACGAAATAAATTGTCAGAAACTTTATACGTATATTTGCGAACTTTCAATGACCTTGTAATGGTAAAAGCAAATAAGGTGACTGTAGCGAATGTCGCAGCCCATATGAACCCATCAAAAACATTATACAGCTCACTAAACGGGAACGGGTTTAAACCTCGCTGACCGCAGGCAAGAAAGCGTAATCTTTTTAATGGATTCGCTATAACTATCTGAAACCTATTAGAATTCAGCGGAACATCTTCATGGAGACTGAATTGCACAGTACGCTTTCTCCATTCTACACAATTGTCAATTTCAACCGTGCCAAACATGTAGCTATTACTGCAAGCGTAGCAAATATCTCCACGAAGAATATGGTATGTATAGTTTCCCATTAAATGCGCAACCAATTTGGAAAGAGCAAAATTAAACCGGTCAATGCGGTTTTCGAATTTGATTTTTGTCGATTTTGAGTTCGTTAGAAATAAAAAGTTAGACACTTCATTTGCATAGTCATACAGTTCTGCATTCTGTGTCGGTCTGAAATACTCCAGGTTAAGAACATCTTTTACAGTTATTTGAGAAAAAGCTTTTGCTTTTAAAGTCACTTCCGTGCAGTTGTCGTTGAAAGGATTATGTCCAATCAACGTTAATCCAGGTACTAGTCCATTACTTTGTGGAGCATGTCCCATTACAAAAGCTAAATTTTCTGCAGTCGTTGGAAAGTTATTTCTTTCACGAGCTACAGTGCCTTCAATTTTTAGAGATACCCAGTCACATAACTGTTTGAAATAATTTACTTCGATAGCCAGCGGAAAAACAAAGTGAAACATAGGCACTGCTAAATCGAACAGACTTAGCTTACCAATTACTGGTGGCAGGTGGGAGGATCTGATGCTTACATCCCAACTCCAACTTTTTAATAAAAACTCAGGTATAAACAGATGAATTTGTATTACGCCACACCATGATCAGGAAATAAGTTTGTTTTCAAAGCGAGTTCCGTATGCATATGCAACTGCTCTTATATCCCCCAGAATCTCGTAGTTTTGGTTTTGTTTGGGTACAACGTGTGATTGTGTAGCATTCTGACTTTGATATTCCATACGTTTGTGAACGTTTTCTATGGTAACTGGAATCTTCAATGGCGCAGTGTCCGCTTCAGCGTAGTTCATTATATTTAAGAATGGACTGCTCTTATTTGTAAATTGACGCAATATTTCCGGGAGATTTTCAATTCGAAAAGTTGACAGATTATACGATAGGTTATCGATCCTAGCAAGAAAACAGTTGAATATTTGCTTATAGCTGTTATATTTGGAGCAGTCATTATTTATTTCGGTTTTCATAAAACCACTTTTGAACGACATAAATAGAAATAAAATCGCGATTGTCTTCATAATGCACAAGTAATGCTACGTGTGGCTAATAAGTAGAAGAAGTTTCTTGCAACTGGAGCTTTACGTTATGCTCCTTTGGCCCTAGTACTTCCGGAAACAGGAAGTTTTGCATTAGTTGAAACATGAAGAAGGAAGTTGGAATTTTTTAGCAATATGTAGTAATGTGAACATTAATGCTTGTACCTGTTTGAAGCTTTCGAACCTGTGTACTTCCTACTTCCTGTAACAGGTATAAAAGGAAAAATTAAATCTATCAGCACTTACAAGTATTCTAAGTATTCTAGAATAGGTGTAGGCACCGGAGTATTACCCGGAGCCTATTTTTATAATGCTGTTTTCACCTAGGATATGAGTGGGTGATGGGTGGGATATTTAGTAAATAGTTTGTTTGGGGCTACGGTCCGTCGACTGCGTGTTCGTTGCATTTAGTATGTCAATTGCTAAGGATACTCGTTAGTTAGTTAATTGGGGATATTTGGGGGTCACGGGGAAGGTGAGAAGGTATAAAAGGAGATGCTCCCAAGATCCAGGGAATCATTCGTCATTGTGAGTCGGAAGTGTGATGTACTTGTACTTGTCGTGTCAGTTGAAATAAAAGTTGTTGAAAAGTAAAGCCAGCGTTGTAGATCATTTTAGTAATTACCGAGCATAATAGACTGAGCTTCGAATAGATGGTCCTTCGAGTAAAAACATAGAATTAGCACTTTGGAAAACAGTTCAGTTAGGTCAAATTTTATGCCGGCGATTACACGTAGTATGGCTCAACGGGTCTCTCAAGCGGGTGCTGAGGTGGTGGAAAATGTTGTCAATCATGCGGGGGGTGAAGAAAATTGTGGGGATGATGGTCAACATGACCAAGGAAATGTTCAACAGCATGCGAACAATCGCGAAGGAGGTGCCTCACGCCAACCATCGGTGGTAGCCAGTAGAACGCCAAGTCACCACTCGGGGAGTAGAAGCCAAGCAAGCCATGGGTCCAGGGGGACAAGTATAAGCAACGCATCTCGTTCACTGCAAAACAAAGTGAACAAGGAACGAAAAATGGCAGACGTAAGAGCAAGACGGAGACAGCTAATGTTAGAAGCTTTGGATGAAGAGGAGCGACGAATTGAGCTCGAGTCGCAACTCGAAGAAAGTCTTCAGGGGGAAGATGATCAAGACGATAGAAGATCAAGCGTCGTCAGTGGCTCGGTGGTAGGCCCAGACGTGGACCTGTGGGCATCACGTCAAGCAGAGAGTGTCAGAAAAATGAACGTAAATCAACAGCAAACGGGGGGACGTCATACCCGGATCCAATTATTTGACAGTCCTTCCCGCACCGCATCTCGACATTCTTCGCTGACCAGTGTTCACACCAACGGGGACCTGAAGACCGAAGAGAAGACAACCGACAGCTTCAAATTGATGGCCGAATCAATTGCGACTGCAATGAAAAATGTGATTCAGACTGTCCAGCCGGCGGAAGGAATGAAGACTTTCGTCGCTCGGCAGGTTAGTGGTAAAGATTTACCAGACTTCCACGGGGACCCAGAAGAGTGGCCGATGTTTCACGCGCGCTTTAGGACATCGACGGAACTCTGCGGATACTCGGACGAAGAAAACGTGATCAGGTTGCAGAAATGCTTGAAGGGACGAGCTCGGGAGTCGGTGATCTCGATGTTGTCCGTGGGAAGCAACCTGAAAGATGTAATGGGCGTACTGGAACATAGATTTGGTCGTCCAGAACAAGTTATTAAGAAGATGATCGAGAAAGCTCGAAACGTGACACCGCCAGCGGAGGGGGACTTTCAGGGACTTCTGGATTTCTCCATAGCGGTGAAGAATTTATGTGCAACGGCCAAATCATTGGACTTGCCGCTGTATATGAATAATCCTCAATTGGTGGAGGAGTTTAGGAAGAAGTTGCCGTACCAGTTGCAGCTAAAGTGGGCAAGGTATCTGGTAAAGAATGGCAAGGAAAGAATGTTTGACCTGATGGATTTTTCTACGTTCCTGGATAAAATCTCATCAGCAGCTGCAATTGTCTGTGAAATGCCTACGCAGCAAAAGAAGAAAAATCGTGACCAGTGCATGGTAGTACTGGAGTTGAAGTGTCCAATTGGATGTAAGGAGGCTCACTCACTGCAAAGTTGTACAAAGTTTAAGAAAATGACTGTCAAGGAAAGATGGGAGATTGTCAAGAAGAATGCGCTCTGCTTCGTTTGTTTGGTGAAAGGACACAAGATTGGACACTGCGCCAAGGAGATTCCGTGTGATGTGGATGGATGTGGAAAGCTTCATCATCCAATGCTTCACTACAGACAAGAGTTCAGGCAGCCTAAAATAGGAGCCGGGAAACCGAAAGAAGATAAAGTTGTTCCAGCTAAAGGAAAGGATAACCCAGCAGCAGAGAAAGAAGTTTTTGGAATGGTGGCCCAACCAGATCCACCAGCACCTGTTAGACGTGTGCTAATGCGGATTGCTCCAGTTGTACTCACTGGACCAAAGGGTAGTATTGTAGTGAATGCGTTCTTGGATGGTGGCAGTGGTCCTACAATGGTGGAGCAGGAAGTAGCTGAAGCCATCGGTCTTGACGGTCCATGCGTCCCACTTCATCTAGATTGGTTAGGAAAGATAACGGATGAAGACAAGAATTCGAAGATCGTTTCTCTGAAGATTCGTGGTGTAAATGAAGAAGAGGAATTTGAGCTGGACAATGTGAAGACAAAGGAGAATTTGTACCTCCCCAAGCAAGCACTGTCTAGTTACAAGTGGCTGAAGAAATGGTCACATCTTCAGGATATTCCTTACCCTGAAGTACTGCCAAAACGTCCTTCAATTGTCATTGGACAGGAGCATACGTTTTTGCTTCTGGAAAGAAAACTTGTGGAGGGACCAAGGAATGCACCTGTAGCAGGCTGGACTTACCTTGGGTGGGTAGTACATGGACGCAATGGGAAACAAGCACCGGAAGGGAGATCTGCTGCGATGATGGTCACTGATAGAAGTGAAGAAGACATGGCTTTGCATGACTTAGTGAAGGAGCAGTTTAGACTGGAGTCATTAGGCATCGTCAACTGTAAGAAAATGCCTTTGTCTCAAGAGAATCAGCGGGCTGAGCTGCTGATGGAGAACTTTTCACGGAGAGTTGGAGACCGTTGGGAGGCTCCAATGTTGTGGAAAACGGACGACTTAGTTTTGCCTGAGAGCTACCGATCAGCTCTCTCAAGATTAAGGATTTTAGAAAAGAAGATGGATAAGGATGACAACTTTGCCAAGTTGTATGAAGCCAAGATTCAGGAGTATGTGGACAAGGGATTCTGCCATAGGCTTACTGAAGAGGAAAGAGCAGCACCGGTTGACAGGGAGTGGTATTTGGCTCATTTTGGAACCACCAACCCGAACAAGCCTGGAAAATTGCGAATGGTCTTCGACTGCGCTGCGAAGACTAATGGATCAAGCCTGAATGATGCATTGCTTCAGGGACCTGATCTGATGGCTCCATTACTCAACGTGCTGCTTAAGTTTAGACAGAGGGAAATCGCACTCTCTGGGGACATACGGGACATGTTCCACATGGTCAAAATTAGACAAGAAGACGTATCGACCTTACGTTTCTTGTGGAGGGGGAAGACCCGGCGCCAATTTCCACCGGACGTTTTTCAAATGGATGTTATGGTGTTTGGTGCGGTAGCCTCTCCCTTCCAAGCCCAATGGGTGAAGAATAGGAACGCTATGGAGTTCAAGGAGGAATATCCAGACGCCGTGGACGCCATCATCAATCGCCACTACGTGGATGACTATCTTGACAGCTGTACAACGCCTGAGGAAGCTATCAAGAAAATTATGGAAGTTAGGGAGATTCATCGTCGGGGTGGTTTTGAAATACGTGGCTGGCTTTGTAACGATGAAGATGTGCTGAAGGTTGTGGCGCCGGGAGAGCAAGCTGAGAAACAGACCAAAGACCTCAAAGAAGACAAGCTCGAGCGTGTGTTAGGGCTCCATTGGGATCCTAAGAAGGATGTATTTAAGTTTACGGCTAAATTTAGCCGAGTGGACCAGCGTATCATGTCTGGAGAGAAAGTTCCTACGAAACGGGAACTTTTGAAGCTTATCATGAGCTTGTTTGACCCGCTGGGATTCATTGCCCACTTAACAGTCAGAGGAAGAATTCTTCTCCAAGACGTGTGGTGTAGTGGAATCGGCTGGGATGAAATGCTGAAAAATGAACAACAAGAAAAATGGAAAAGTTTTCTTGGTCAAGTTATGAAGATTCCGGAGGCAGTAATCGTTAGATGCTATTCTCCGAAAGTGTCAAGTTGTGTGGATCTGCAGCTTCATGTCATGTGTGATGCTAGTCAGCAGGCGTTTTCTGCTATAGCATTTCTTCGTGCCACTGGGAGGGGCGGAGAAGTAAATGTGAATATTGTTATTGCGAAGACTCGTGTGACACCCATCCGAGCTGTCTCAATTCCGCGGTTGGAACTGGAGGCTGCTTTGGTTGGTGCAAGATTGTCCAAGTTCGTGAAGGACGGATTGGACCTCAAGATTAGTAAGACAGTTCTGTGGAGTGATTCTAGGAATGTACTGTGCTGGATCACGGCGGAGGATCCAGGAAGATTTAAAGTTTACGTGGCTCATAGGATTGGAGAGATATTAGACCTCACTGAGAAGTCCGACTGGCGATGGGTGCCAACTGCGGACAATGTAGCAGATGATGGAACAAGGGACGCTGTGGAAGCCGACCTTACTCCAAAATCAAGATGGTTTACCGGTCCTGCCTTCCTTTGGAAACCAGAAAGTGAATGGCCAAAATGGGAGCCGGGAATGTTGCAAGCTAAGGATGAAGATTTGGAAGTGAAAAAAGTTTACTGTATGGCAATCGTTGAAGTTGAGGCACTCATCCAAGTGGAAAAGTTCAGTAGTTGGCTGCGGCTAATTCGGGTAACTGGATGGTTTCTGCGTGCCGTAAACAATTTTAAATCGAGGATTATGAAGTTCAAGCTGGAGAGAATCAGGAAGAAGCACCTTACTGTTGTAGAAATGCGGATGGCTATCAAATGGTGGATTGTTGAGATTCAGAAGTCTACTTATGAGGATGAATTAGAGGATTTACGAGAAGGGCGTTCAGTTGGGAAGTCGTCAAGTCTGATTGGCCTATCACCTACAATAGTCGATGGAGTAATTTGTGTGGACTCTCGTTTGGTCAAGTCTCCCGACTTGGCTTTTGCTACTAAGTTTCCACCGATTTTACCTGCAAAGCACTTGTGGACAAAGCTACTCTTGGAGTGGTACCATCATGTGAACCTGCATGAAGGACAGCAGAAGATTGTTAACGAGTTGCGTCAACGTTATTGGATTGTCGGAGTCAAGTCAGAGGTTAAGAAAGTCGCCAGGAACTGCATGATCTGTAAGATGAAGAACTCACGACAGATCGTTCCACAAATGGCAGCCTTACCGGAAGCAAGAGTGACCAGGCCAAGTCGACCTTTCACCTTCGTTGGAGTGGACTACTTCGGACCTATGGATGTAGTCAATGGGAGGAAACGCGAGAAGCGATGGGGAGCCCTATTTACGTGCCTGAGTACGCGAGCTGTACATCTGGAGATAGCGTACTCACTGTCAACGGATGATTTTCTGATGGCCTTTCATCGTTTCATATGCCGAAGAGGATACCCGGAGGAGATGTGGAGCGATAACGGAACAAACTTTCGAGGAGCGGACACGGAGTTGAGGAAGGCGTTGAAAGAGATTGACACTGACACGATCGAGGACAAGTTGGCAGTACGCGGGATCACGTGGAAGTTTATACCTCCTGGATCGCCACACTTTGGGGGAGCTTGGGAGCGTTTGGTGCGGTCTGTAAAATCCGCTTTAATGACCATTTTGGGGAATCGGACGCTTAGTGACCAGCTGCTGTTAACGGTCTTAGCAGAAGCAGAAGCCTCAGTCAATAGCCGACCGTTGACTGTTGTGTCTAGCGACAAGGATGACCCGGAGGCGATCACGCCAAATTGTTTTATTTTGGGGACTACCAGTATCCAGCAGCCACCAGGAGTTTTTGATGATGGGGACCTGTGCTTGCGAAAGAGATGGAGACATGTACAGGTGCTGGCTAACCATTTCTGGGGGCGCTGGCTTAAGGAGTATTTACCGTCATTGTCTCTACGTGCCAAATGGAATAAGGATACGCCGGAGATTCAGGTTGGTGAACTAGTGTTCGTGCCAGACCCGAATCAGCAAAGAAATCATTGGACGAAGGGGATTGTTCTTTCTGTCTTTCCTGGGAAGGACGGCAAAGTTCGAGTAGTGGAGGTGAAGACGAACCAGGGAACCTACAAAAAGTCCGTGGCACAGCTTTACCGTATCGAGGGATGGAACGTTAGCGGTGATTCCGACTAGCGTAATCACGGAGAGGGGTCTGTAGGCACCGGAGTATTACCCGGAGCCTATTTTTATAATGCTGTTTTCACCTAGGATATGAGTGGGTGATGGGTGGGATATTTAGTAAATAGTTTGTTTGGGGCTACGGTCCGTCGACTGCGTGTTCGTTGCATTTAGTATGTCAATTGCTAAGGATACTCGTTAGTTAGTTAATTGGGGATATTTGGGGGTCACGGGGAAGGTGAGAAGGTATAAAAGGAGATGCTCCCAAGATCCAGGGAATCATTCGTCATTGTGAGTCGGAAGTGTGATGTACTTGTACTTGTCGTGTCAGTTGAAATAAAAGTTGTTGAAAAGTAAAGCCAGCGTTGTAGATCATTTTAGTAATTACCGAGCATAATAGACTGAGCTTCGAATAATAGGTACGGTAATAAAAGTTTACAGCACGTGCTAAACCTTGATCAATCAAACCTTCATGTGAAAAGGGACCTAAATTGAGCATTTAATTATGTGCAAACAGAGCATATACGTGTTATTTATTAAATGGCATATTATTAAGTTATTTATTTATTAAACGAGTTGGTATATGCTAAAAATGGATGAAGTAATTAAATTAGACATTAATTCTTGAAATGTTACCGTAACACAGATAATGGATTTTTCACCTTTTAGATAATTTACGCTCCGCGGCTTCTCACTTTTCCTTACATGTGTTTAAGTACAACAACTTTTTCTTCTAAATTCCTGATTGCCAAAAAACAGCAATTGAGTACATGGATGTGAAATGTTTTAACTTCAGCGGAGTTACGTAAACGTTCCACCAAGTAATGTTGCAAGTTGTAATATACCCAATCAAATTAACTACATTAGAAACCAGTACCGTCCTCATTTGAGCAATCCGTGCACACAAAAGGAATTTTGCGCGCCCAGTTTTCTGCAGAAAAAAATGTTACTTTTAACCATCCAACCCGCTCACAATCAGTTGCAGTGTTCTAGGTCATTTGTTTTTTAGTCGGTGGTATAACTCTAATGATATATTTTTGACAGGTTGGAATAAAATTGCACGATTTTGGTAAATACTGTAATTTAATCTAGTAGGTATTAGAAATGGGAAGAGCAGCACCTTCTTTGACAAAATCTAAAAATCGATAAATCATGTGAAATGAGGGACTGAGGAAAACTATTATAATTAGTACGCTTGCAATGGAAATGGTGATGCGAAAGATTTTACACCGTGGCCCGGCTACATCTTTGAAATGATCATTAAATCGATTGATTATACATGCAACTTACACAAGTGGATTGCTTGCAGAATCAAATATTGTCTTCCTATCGCAAATTTGTTTATGGATAGAACAAACAAACCAAATAACCAATTGGTGCTGATCTGATAAATTTACGTTTTCAAAATCAAATGTTTTTCAACAATTGTTTCCGACATTTTAAAGTTTTAGATTTTGTTAACTCGTTGGATAAATACTGCCATTAAAACTATAAACCTAAGCATTAGCAAAATCACAAAAATTGTAACTTGCGTGCATGTGGCGTAGAAATATTACAATTTTCAAGTGTCCAGTAAATATCGATTCTCATTTTAAAATAAAAGCAATAAAAAGCTATTACCAGAACGTGCTTTTTTGTCAATAATCCAGTGTTAGACATGCATTGCACATGGCAACAATTTTATCCTTCCTTTGTAACCCTTTTCGATTTGGTTTTTGTTTGTACTTCATGACGAAAGCCAATTAAACAATTATAATTATATTTTGATTCGCCGTAATACATAATTGCAAAGTATGACCATATAATATCGTTAATATGAATTATTTGAGACACTGCTTGAAAACGAACATATTCATTCATTTTGCTAAACTTTGTCAAATCCAATTTTATCACTACGTTTGTAACGGCTTTTTCAATAGCAAATGCCACCACGCCTAAGCTTAGCCCTACACCGAGCACAAGAAATATAGTTAAAATATTTCCACTCATTCTGGGCTTCTGAACTGGCTCACTTGTATACTTCGGGGACAACTTTGTCTGGTTAAGCTCGTTAAATATACGCCCATAAATGCCAGAATTACTAAGATATTTTATATTGTTTACCACATTCTTTGAAAATACAGCATCTAAGAGAAAATAAAGAAATTCTCTGGAGTAAACTTCTTTGCCCATATAAACATCTCGTAAGCCCAAATCCTTTAGCCGGATCCAAAATCCACTGGCCCGATGCTTGGGAATCACTAAAGCTCTTCTGTTGCATTCTTGAATCCATTCAAAACTCATTTCTTCTTCTTTCCTAATATATTCCTTATAAAATAAACCTGTATAGGACTTCAAGTCAACTTGAGTTGGATCTTCTAAAAATTGGCGGAATTTGGCATAAACCTCCTCAACAACCTGCTGCGTGTGACGAAACAATGTTGTCTTTGCGATAACATTCTCATTATATTCTGGCTTAAATTGGCGCACTTTACTGTCCAGTTTTAGCTGCATATTGGTGTAGCGGTAAAATTGGGCATGAACAATTGATATTGCAAATCTTGACGAATTACCAAATAACCTAAGCTTATGCGGCGTTTCGGTAAAATTGTCTTCTTCCGCTGTAAAAGCACCAAGCGTCGTGCGAATAGAAAACGAATCATTTGTCAGCTCTTCAAAGTGTTCGTAAGGAACAGGCATTCGATTTGTAACCATATTGTACACATTAGTATTCTTATATGCATTGCTGATAACAATTCCCGCTAGCATAAATGCACCAAGCACTAAGCGCATTGCACAAACTTCCATTATCTGATCAGAAAACATGTATCCTTGTTCGAGAAGAATTTTTGTTGATCTAAACAAACAATTTGCTACACGGATCCCCCAAAACGTGTTACTTTCTGATTTAGTGAGTTGTGCTAAAAACACTGCTGCAAGGATCAAAACAACTGGAATACATGCCCAAATTGGTGCTTCAAATACACTAATAAAATTGCTGAAATCAAAGGCGGTTTCACCTCGTCGACCACAACTAATAAATACTAGATCAGTGTGCGTTTGATGCAACCATAGCGGAAATCCACCGTATGGCTTGTTGTACACTGAACCAATTTGAAGCGATGTAGTGTACATAAAGCGTGGCAATGACTTGTAAATTAACTTCTCTTTACCATTGAAACAAGCAAAATCAGCAATAAACGGGCCATAGGTTTTTAGTATTGTAAAATTTGTAAAAATAAATGTCCACATTTGCACAACCATGTTTGCTACACGATCGCGAGTATTAAGTTTATAATATTCTCTTCTTTTTAATTGCTTTCCACAAAACTTCATCAAATCTGCAATTTTTTTGGGTAAAGAATATGGAAAAGATGACTCCTCGTTTAGAACTAGGACGTTTTGAGTGTTGATTGTAATGGCACCAAACGGTGTGTATGTTTCGTCTAATTGCATATTTGTACGGGTTATTTCTGTTTCTTCCGTAATAGAAATACTCAACATGTCCACGCTTTTAATGTATGTTTGGTTTTGAGAATTTATTTCGGTCAACGCTACTAAACGCGTTTGAATCCCTTGCAACGGGTGACTACTCACGAACCATTCTTTGGCAATTTCTCTAAACCAAAACATGACCTTTTTGTTGTTGTTTTGTTCACTCTTCCTGCACACCACAATAACCTCCACAGGAATGGTACTACCAAAATATTCCATTACTTGTGTCTTGTCATGATTTTCTAAGTAGTCAAGGTAAGTTCCTAGATGAAATGTTTTTGGGATAACTAATTGAAACTCTTTTCTTTTATTAGGATAAAGGAACAACTCCATTTGACAGTTCCATGGTTTCGTGTACATTGAATATAGCGAGTGATTTAATACTTGACAGAAACCGGTTTGAGCACGGTCAATTACTCGCATATATCTGGATTTACACTTATAGCTTCTTTTGCTTGAGTTAAGTGTGTTATTTTTATTTTCTTTGTAAGGTAAAGGTTTCCATAATAAAACAGGCCCTGTTGTTTGTAAAACGTTTATGTGTTGGTAGTTAGTTATAACAATAAAGCATTTGCGAAAGACGTATGGCTCCAGTAGAATAGCTAAATTAATAATTGTTGGATATTTTGCTGATAAGCTCTGCAAACTAATTTGTATTGTAATACAAGCTGCGACAAACAATAAAGTTAAATACTTTTTCACCATCATTAGAAATATTTTAGATGAAGCTATGATATAGTCAATATTATTAACTTGTGGTTGTGAACAGTTATGAAAGTTTAAAAACAGAAAATAGTCAAGAAAATTTTATTTTTCAGCTTTACGTCCACTAGCAGTAAGTTTTGCTTAAGCAGTTTCAATATTTCAAAATAAGTTAACTATTCGTCAGAATTTATTCGTATTGATTTTTTAAAGATATGTCTTAAGTCCAAGCAGTTGTGGCTTAAAACCTTGTGTTAATGGTTTAAATCTCATTTTATCTTGTCAGAGCAGGAAATGGTGCAAATTAAATATTTATCTATTCAATCAGTCGCTTGAAAACGATATACATTTCTTATTAGAAAAACTTTTAGGTTAACGAAGAAAAGCTAAATAGCTAAAAAGCACTAGGCAACACACAGACAGCGTAACCAGTAGGTCGGACATTCTCTTCTTGTTTAAAAAATCTTCAGATGTGTAAGCAATGTTATAAAGGTTCGTAAACTTTTGTGTTTTTAAAATAATTTTTGATTCGGTGCCTATATTGGTTGAGTGTTGTTTACAAAAAAGCTATGGCTATTCAAGCAGTCATTTAATTGATGAGACCAAGCCAAGTGCAACATGTTAAAATAATTTGTGGTAAAATTAAACTTGTAATTGTTATGATATATAGCTACTCAAACATTTCCAAAGTGTACTAATTTTACCAGAAAATACCCACATTTATCGGAGAAATGTTATCAATAATTAGTAGACAGATACTTAAAAGTATGTAGATATTGAAGGGAGATATTTTAGGCTTATGTTCCTAATTATGAACAAGTTGTATTATGTAGTAGTTTTTTAAAGTGCTACTGTCAGTTTATTTAAGTGGTAACTTACCGCTACATCAGAAAGTTACATATTATATTATTTAGAAAAAAGGTAGGTTTTTGCTAATGTTTACTAAATGCTATACAAAATGTTGGTAAAGTTAATCGTTTAGCAATCCAGCCAGTCTGAAAACAAATTAATAGCTTATCAGTTAACTTTTTCGCATGACAATTATATACTAATATTCTGTAGTTAATATGGCGTTATAGTAACACGAGTTAAAATTCTTTATTAGAAGCTGGAAAGGAGGGATTCCTGATTCAGGACTGGGTGTGGTAGGTCCTTCGGTTGTTTTGATTCCTCAAGTTTATAGGTTGTTATAATATATGTATATAATTGTACGGCAAACGTATTGTTTGTGTATTTTGTGATTGTATGAAATGAATATAATGTAAATATGAGTATGAAATGATGTAGGTATTGAAATGAAGTTGAAAGAAGTGGAATGTCGCTTAAGCACATTCCTGGTAAAATGACACTTTGTTATTGGTGGTCACTGAACAGACCAGCACACACACATAATTAATATTACTGTACTATGCAAAGTCGCGTATATAAAAGGACAAATAAACTAATCTTGAATCAATTAATCGATGCAAAATACACAATTAGATTCTGTACTTGTGTCACAATACACTCAAAAGATAAGCAATTTTTAATTTTGTTTTAAAAGTGTACCACCATCTACTCCACTGTTTTCTGCCATCCCGTTATTACTTATTTTTATAAGAACTCCCATGAACTCATAGACATAGGTTGTAAAAATTGCCCCTTAGCCACTGTTATTATATAATAAAAAAATGTTTATCAATTTTTATTTTATAAAAGTATTTTACAAAGCATTTTACTACACCTTCCTCTTGCGTTGGGGTTATTAATTTGTTTTACAGGAGTTAGTAGGCAGAGTTGAAGGGATAGTTTTTTTGTAAAGTTTAAAAATTCTTGACAAAAAATTTTAACTTTATGCAAGCGCCATCAAACAAGTTGGTATGATTTTGGAGGATTACACGATCATTAGGTCATTGGAATAGAAAACTGCCAGTGATTACTCTGAAGTTTAACTAATAAATCATTTTTGAAAATATAAAACATTTTAAAACAAAAATGTGCTAGTTCATTTCTATTTTCATCTCCATTTTAAAGAGATTCTGGATACCCAAACGAGTTTTTGTTTCTTCCAAGTATCCTTAGCTAAAAAAAATTTGAAAACAAACTGAAATAATATTTAGTAGTTAATGACTTGTGTACTTTTATCAAAATTTAACCCCAAGTCAAAAAACTTTCTTCATTAAAAAGACCGCATAGGTATTATGCTATTGTATGCTTTATAAGCAACTGGTGTATAGAATTTAAAAGCGGTATCTCACTTTACCGTAAGAGCCCTTTTTTGTCACAATAATACTCAATTACAAAACTGCTGTCTGCCATGCTTTACTTGGATTAATTGTCATTCGTTATTAAGTAGTATTGTGCTTCTTCTTCTGCACGAATATTATTTAAGTCACTTAAGTCACTTTTCTTGAATATAATTGCAAATTCCCCGCAACACTGGTCCACAAAAATGCCAGTATATATGCCAGAGGCTATTCAACATTTCTAAATAAGCAATTCATTTTGTAGATATTTTTTATTACAACAACAATGCTCTAGTTTTCATGCTTCTTGTTGAATCTAAGGATAAATTTGTTCAGAATCAATTTGGGAGTCAGTTTGTATTTTGGGGTGATGAGAAAGGCTAAAAAGTGGAAAGCCGAAAAAACTTGATGCATTTGAGATTGCTTTTTGTATTTATTTCAAGACAATTTTTTTTTTAATAATTCAAGCTTGCCTACACGAACTAGCAGATAGTGTTTTTTGGTGGCCTTATATTGTGTTGTGCCTTTTTGGAGTTATTCGGTTGGACTTGGCTAAATTGTCGGTGATGTCTAGTAGGAAAACTTTGCAAGTATTTCGTTGTTGATTACAGCACACAATTGAGAATATATGCAAATTTTCAGCGTTTGTTGGGAGCTTTCTGGGGAAGGATCATTCAGTGGAATCTAAAAGGCTTGAGAATGCGGGTAGCGAACCAGATTGGAAGTGTTGAGTTGATGTAAGTGACTTACTAACAGTTTGCCAATAGTTTCCATCGATCACCTGAAAAAACGGCCGCACTACTGGCATCACTACTCAATTCGCCACACTTGTCCTTTTATAAAACATCTTGGGATTACTACAACACAACAACAAAAACTCAACAAATTAGACAAATCATCATATTGGCCAAGTCGCTCACTCAAGCCACAGAACTATTCACAATCCTTCCACAACCCGCACTAGAGTGGCTTCGGAGGAATCACCACTGTAAGGCTCATTTCCCCCGGGGGACATAACCCCATAGGCAATCTGGGCATTTTACCTATTACAGTTCCTCCCTCAAGCAAAACAATACTCCTGCTCCCTCTAATTCTCACCTCTTCCCCTATCGCGAACTCAACAAATCCTCCACACTACTCATCTCCTCCCTCCAATCCCCTCCCTGAGGAAGCACCGGCTGTCTCCTCGTAATTCTTGGCTTATCTTTCTCCAGTTATGATTTTTTTCTGGTTTAGCGTTTTAACTTTGACTTATAAATGGTTTGGTTTTTGCGCGTTGTGAAAAGCACTTTCACGTCTACAAGCATTATTTTCGGCACGCGTGCGATTAATCTTATTGTAGATCCAATTAAGTCAGGCTTATTGATGATTTAAAAAAGTGCACAAACGAGAAAGATGACCCGAAAAATCATGAATTTATTTTTGACGAATTTACAAACCACATCTTTTAAAATGCGAAATGCTTAATGGCTTGTCATTGAACACTTGTCTGAGCCGTAATCCGGTCAATAGTCTAATATCCGTAGTCCTAATGTAAAATTCTCCGTGTATCCCTTCATGTTTTCCGGCAAATAGTAAAAAAATAGTCAACAAGTTGATTACTGGAACATTAGGTATCAAATCACATTTTTACAAAAAAATGCACATAGCTTTAATAAGCAAATATTAGGTTCAAAAATTGCTTTGGAGCAATTCAAGAAAAACAAGTTGAAAACTGATTAACTGATTCCGTATATTTTTATGACCGAGGGAGACCCAGACAATCTAAATATCTTTCAGGCCCTTTTACATATTATGGAAGTCAAACCAACTGATGACAGAATCACATCAAAGTTTACAATTAATTACCTCCAACTCCAAAAACAAAGTGGGCATGGCTTAACCATCACCAAAAAATCATTTTTGATCTTGCTTAGCTTCCTTCGATTAAGTTTCTTAGTTCTATTTCCAGTTCATTTTAAAACTGATAGAAATGTGTTATAACAGCAGGAAAGGAATTCCACTCCAGTTTTTTATAAAATGCAATTCACGGAGCAATCAGAAATCGCATATATACTGGTGAAACAAGATCTTTTTAACTTTTAATCAATCTAGTAAGCTTACTAACTAACATAAAACGTTTTAATTTATGTTTTAAAAATACTGCATTTTATTATCCTCTATTTTTTCCTTGATCTGTACTTCCTCCAGTTTCTCCCCAAGTTCATTCCTAATCTTCTGCTCCCAATCATCCAACTCCTTTAGGTACTCCCTTACTAGTAATTTGTTTAACATTATCTCTTTACATTTTAAATTCTCAGCCTCAAACTCCTTTTCTTTGCTTATAGCTACACTGCTTCACTGGCTACTTTAAAAACCTTTTCAGTTCTATACAATAACCTCGCAAGTCTTTTTCTAGCTCCATTTCAATTTCATTTTTGAGCTGATTATAATGTGGTATAAGAACTGAGTTGGAAAAGCTGAACAATGATGTTTCGGTCAATTTGAACTGCTAAGTTGCAGGTGACGGGTAAGGGGTTATAGATGATGTAAGTCTTTTTAATCGAACAAGATTTGGCATTTAGTGTAACAGCTTGTATGGAATTGGGGTAATTAAAGCGAATCGGTCAATCAAACCATCGTACTCTTAAAACTAAGTAAATAATAAGTCAACTTTCAAACTAGTAACTTGATGTTGGTATGTGCTTATTTGCTGGTCTAGAGGTCTTCCCTGGAATGGCCACGGTGGCGCTTGAATAGCTCCCGGGTTGCCAAGTAAATTAGCAAAGAAGTATAATAAGCATATTATGCAGTGAAGACCCGTAATTAGTTCTAAGTATACCTATTGTAAAGATTCTTTCGATTTTACTTTTTTGTGCTGATTGGCCAGCATTTGATTTTTTGTATAGCTGGTGGAAGTATTATTTGTCATATTGTCAGATACTTGAATTGGGTGACCCGCAATAATTTTGAAAGAATGTTTTAAATCTCTAAACGAACAGGTGCAAAGCAAGCGTAGATGTGAAATATACATAACTTATATGTGGTTTGCCCCTGATCACTTTTGCAATTGGATTAATCCAATTGCTACTTGCTTTTTCTCAATTCGATAGCTTTTTATTTCTGCTCTGAATTTGTTATTTGCTGGATGTGTCTGAAAAATATGTGTCCGCTTATTTGCTCGCTGCTTCTGCAGGAGAGCTATTTAAGATATAATGTCCGTTTGTCAGTTTGTCCGTCTGGCAAGGCAATTCCTTCTTCCTCGTTTTGCTTATCGCTAGGACGAGAAACCTAGTTCGAAGTCGAGTGCTTTGGCCTGTTGGACCACCGGAAACTGAACTATACCACTGGATCAAACGGGTATTTGACACCGGAAATTTGCCTGGGAGGAGGTGAGGATGAGCATTCCAATGCCCAAGAATTGTTCAAAGATTGTACTGACAAGGTATATGTTGGCCCTGGCCCCTCAAAAAATGATGAAGGTGAAGTTTGGCTGGGACGAATAGCATGTTCTTTCTGGAAGGTTGGCTAAATGGATTGTGATCAGGAGTGTGGTCTAGTTGACCAAGAAAAGGATCAGGGTAGACTGGGGGCTATACCGGGTATTTTGGCTATGGTTGGGTAAAGATGCCAAGGAGGAAAATATACAAGGAGAAAAAAATATTACAAAGAATCAAATTGGAGGTGACTTTGCGTGACTGGGCAAACTGAGAAAGTGGAGGAGTTCAAGGATTAAAAGGAAAGTGACAATGGAGGAAAATGTGAAGTTAAGGAGGAAACTGGTGGTGGACGTAGTATTAAAAAACATTTCTAGTACAAATTTTGTACTAAATTGTTTTGCGTAAATTCATAAATAGACTTTTTCATAAAACTGGATGGGAACTTAACAAACCTGCTTGCAATTTTGCAAAATTTAATTCAACATTTCAGATTGGTATAACCTCTCCTACTTTTCAAAATAGTTATCTATTAGTGAAGTATTGCTGCCAAACCACACCTGTTGTCGATCTGGCGTCGTAGCTAAGCTTATATTCTTAATATTTTTCTGGCTTTTTCCTTCTTAAATAAACTTCACATTGTTCACATGCGATTCATTTGTAATATTTAATATTATAATTCCGTCCTTTCAATATTTTATGCAGTTAATTTTATTCTTCATGACGTCTATCTTAGATATTATGTCTCTGCTGGTCACCAAGAGATTCTTCTACTTAGCTGGGACTGCTTGACCACTACCTTGATAACCTCCTCGTACTCTTCCAGTTTGAAGTACAGCAGCAGCTCTGTCATCCTGATGTCCATGGCACACCTGACCCGGTATACCTGTAGTGGGCGGGCTCTAAACCAGGCTAAGTGGGCTCTAATCTTGGCTATGTGGACTCTAAATCAGCTTGTATTGGCTTATTTTTCTTACCACGATTTGCTAGCAAGCAATCTTATGTTCATATCGTGTTTAGCTGCGAGCATTTTTAATGGTTTACCATGAATGTTTATGTTGCGTACTCTTTCATTTGAAAATTCTAACTTGTCATAAGGTTTGAGGGAAAATGAACCTTTATAAAACGCATGATTTGAACTCAAAAATATTTTTCTTAGTTGCTGCACAAATTAATTAATTCCATAAATTTTGAAAAGCTGGTCAAAGTGATAAGCATTCCAATGACTGTAGGTACTACTGCCGTATTCCCTGTAGTTGTACCAGAGGATGTCCAAGTAGAGCCCTTCATGGTGGTGGAGCCTTCTCTTCCAAGTGTAGTAGTCTCCACAACATCTTTGCAATGCTGCCCCTTGCTGACACACAGCTTGACATCGGTGTAAGTATTAGGTAGAGGAATTTTAATCCGTCCTTTCTCTGTGTCAGGTTTTTGGTCGTTTGAATTTTTCTCGATTTCCCTGTCGCACTCTTGTAAATATTCCCTCAGTTTTAATATTTGACCTTGCACACAATTTCCGCTCTGTCCAAACTTTGCCTGCGCGCATATGAAATAGTCGTCGGGCATTTGGTCGCAAGTCATTTCGACAGTTCCGTTTCCATCTGTTGTTTCCTTGATAGTTACACAGGTCGGTAGTGGGATAGAGCAAGTTTTCATTCGGGTGGAGTCGGTCATTTCTGAGGAACAGGTTTCAGTGCCAGCCTGAATCGTTCCGCGACAAGATGGACATTGACATTCCTCCACAGCTGAACAAAGATTGGAGGGGAATCCAAGCTGCGCTGAGATGAAGAGTGTGAGCAAAAGCAGCTTTTGAAGAAATGGCTTTTTTGCCACAGTCAAAGTCATTATGAATGCACCAGTAAAAGGTTATCGTAAAACCAGTTTATCGTGAAAAGAAAACTAAATGCAGATATTAATTTCCATGCTAAATATAACGAGCTTTGCAAAATAACATGGATTAGTTTTAAGAGAGTTTTACATAACTGTAACCACGGAAAAAGGTCTTTATAAACTAGCCAAAACTGTTGCCAGAAAGCAAACCTGATTCGGAGGAATTCAATTTAATTCATCAAATTCAAGATGGAACCGAAGAAAAAATCACTAAAGAATACTTTTAAATACATACCGTTATTTTTAGTGTATTTTTCATTTTTGTCCGGATAGTGACATAAAATTTACGCAAAAAGGTCACATAAAAAGTTTTAATTCTGCTAACCACCAAAATTTTGATTAAAATGATTTTGCTATTTATTTTGCTACCCCAAAAGAATGATTGTATACACTTATCCTTAGTGTGGCACTCTAGCAATTTGGCCAAAATTTCTGCTTCCTTCTCTTTTGCCCTCCTCCTCTAAAACACACGAGAATGTTCCCCGATATTGGACGCTTCAAATTAATAATATTTATAAAACTCCGTCTCTGTCTCTAGATCCAGTCAAGTCATTTTATTATTCCCGGTCCAGTGGTCGTGCTAGGTTTTCTTTTGCCCTGCATTTTAAGTTCCTCCGCCCCAAAACTCCCTTGAGTTCCCATCTGGCCACAAATAAATCTGCTAAAACTATGATTCAAGCTTAATTGCGTGGGTTTCTTTTTCCTCTACGTACGGTGCTGGTTGAGCTATTACTATCCAATCCACTGCTGCTACAATTGTTGCACTTGACCAAATCTAAATGCACACTGTCGCTGGAATCACTGCTCACCATAAGATTTTGTCCGGAAAATATTGATCTCAAGATTGCACGCATACCGCAGCTTGTTTTCGGATTATATACTATTATTCTTGACTCATAAAATAATACTCCACTCCGACCAAAAAATAAAATTGTGCCGGCTCATTCCGAAATGATTTAGAATTGCAAAAAATTTGTTGTCCTGTACTAGTGAAGGCAAACGATTAATCGCGATTACAAAACGATTTCCGATCCGATTTTTGATGAAAACGTTTGGATAATCGGCAATGCAATGTGAGTCAGTCACAGCAGCTAGTTTTACATGTGAATTATTACTGATTAGGGCATTTGACTTAATAAGTACCGATGTTGAAGGTAAAGACGGAAGTGACGAACAGAAAAGTTATGAGTTCAAACTATTATTCAGTATTAGTAGCCAAAACTTCAAGAAGCATTTTAGTAGAAAGGAAATTAAGTGGGAGGAGAGAAATGACAAAGTCCATGGTTCACTACCTAGGTGGAGAAAGATGAAAGAAGATCCTCCTACACTAATACGTAATAGATATGCTGAACAGTTATCAAAAGCTGTATTGTCAGGAAAGGTAGATCTGTGCAGTAATACAGCACATTCCCAATTAAATCAATTTTTGGGTACTAATCAGCCTGTTAATATCCCATCAGTAAATAATAACAGCAATCCTGTCTCAGACGGTCAAATTGCAAGTGAAAACGGTGCTCAGACCACCAATGAAAACCAAGCAGTAGTACCAGATATTCCATTAGGACAAACAGAAATTCAAGGTCAAGCAAACATGTCAGCCTCTAATAGTCATAATAATAACAGATTCCAACCCACAAATAGAAACAAAGACTCTGATCGAAGACACGGAGTTAAGTCATACGAAACTCTGTTTCCTAAACAGCGATATAAAAGAAATAAAAATCCCAATTTCAATCGAAACAGAGGGCTAGCATCCAATAGAAATTCTTATGATAACGATGAATACTGACACAACGAGACGGTTGTCGGCAGATCCAAGAGAAACCGTAGATTTGTAAATATGAACAAAATATTTCCTAATTTTTATTCACTCCCAAATCCATCACAGAGAAAACTGAAGTATTTTTATTTCGAAATGAAAAAGTTTCCATCTTGTTTACACAACTTAACTGATATTATTATTCCAAAAGCAGTAGAACTTTGCTTCTTTCTCGGGTTTAAATTTAATTTTAACTTAAAACCAAACTACGACAAAATAAGTAAAAGTATTATAGTAAGTATAAGCGGAAGGTATACGTAAATACGCTTGGAAAGTGTTTTTCATGAATAGAGGCACAGAGAACAAAATCGACGAAAATAGCAATTAAACTAAAAAAAGCAATATCAACATGTAAAGTGAGAAGTCCTTTAGAAAATGTGATTTTTGGTAATGATTTTGCAAAAGAATGTACAAATATCTTGAAACGAGTCAGAGTAAAACCGGAACCATTTCATGAGTACTTAGTTGACCAACTTAATTCATTTTTAATGGAAAATGAAGTAGTAATAAGACAAAGCGATAAAAACGCAGGCATAGTTATTATGAATAAAAGTGACTACTCTCAAGAAGTAGAACGTCAACTTAATGATTTAAATACCTATGCACCTACAACTATTACTCAATATGAAAATGCAATCGAAGATTTCAAAGATAAAGTCAGTCATAATCACAATGTAAATTTTGTAGGATTTAAAATCAGTTTAAAATCTATAGTTCCGAAAACACATCAACCAGCCAATTTCTATATTTTACCTAAAATTCATAAAACCTTTGAAAGCTTTCCAGTAGGAAGACCGATTTGTAGCACTATCCATACGATAAACAGAGGCATAGCAATACTACTTGATGCAATTTTAAAACCTCTAACTGTACATATTTCAACATTGTTAATCGACACACCACATCTTATTACGTTGTTGAATAATTTAAAATTGTACTCAAATAGAAAATATTACATTGTTGCTGCAGATATTCAAGCCATGTATCAGGAATTACCCATTGATGTATGTAAACGTAACTGTATAACTTTTTTCCGAAGATATAAAGATGTAACTAGGTTCCCATTTAAAATTAATGAAATACAGCTAAAATTATTACTGGATTTAAGTTTAGATTACAGCTATGTAATACATGATCAAAAGTTGTACTTCCAAAAACGAGGTATTCAAATGGGTAATAATTCAAGTGTATCTATAGCCAATATTACAGCTGCAGTAGAATTAGAATCCATATGGAAACCAGAAATGCAATTTAAAGGTAGATTTATAGATGATATTTTGTCAATAATTGATGTAACGGACTTGACTATAGATATTAATGATTGGCTGAAAGATTGTTTTAAACATGATTTCTTGAAATTCACAACGGAAGGTTCCTTTTCAAATGTAAACTTTTTGGATGTTAATATAAGTCTAAATTCAGACAATACTATCACAACTACCATTTTTACGAAACCCATGTCCAAACATGAATATTTGTACTATAATTCCAATCACCCTAAACACATGATAAAATCTCTACCATACTCATGTGGGTTAAGAATAATTCGTATTTGTTCTGATAATCAAGATAGAATCAATAAGCTAGATATTACTATGAACAAGTTTGCTCGTCGTAATTATAGCAGAAATCTCTTAGATGAAACAAAGGATAGATTATTAAGAATAGATCGTAATCAAATTGTTCTACCAAAATCCGACTTTCATAGACTTCATTTAACGCTCCATAATCCAAATATAACACTTCCATCCAAAAATCAAACCGAAACAAACAACAACACCAAGGTTTTTATGGTACTTCCTTTTTTTCAAATTCCCAACATGAAAAACATAATTACAAATAAACTTGTAAGTACACTAGATAACTGTATTAGTCGTAGGCTACAAGATTTAGCCCGCAAAGTTACATTGCAATATGCATTTACAATACCTGATCCAATCAGTAGAGTAGTTACTAGCATAGAAAACAGAAGGAGAAAGGAAGAAAGAAATGAGTAAAATAGCCGCAAAGAGAATTCTCTTTTGTTCTTATGTCTTGTGTGCTTACCGAACCAAATATACCAGCACAGACACTTTATGCCAGTCAGCTCTACATTTGAGTCGCGTTTTATTAATTAATTATTTTATTATTGTGACTTAACAGGTAAAATTGTTTTTGTGTTAATGTTAACTAATTTCAAAAATGTTGTGAAATTTTAGTAAGAATATGACTGCTTTTTATTATGTACAGAGCACTTCAGTCCAACAAATTACTACAGTCTAGATACCTAAGTACTAATGTGTAATATTAAACAGGTAAACCGACAACTGTCATTTCCAGTAAATTGTATCAATGTAAAACATACGTAAATTTTACTAAAAATCATGTAACCATTTATATTTGTCATTTTTTAAAAACATTAGAACCTGAAGATGAATTAAATTTTACCGAAACGCGTCGTTCTGTTTCGGGTTCAAACCATCTAAGAAACGTTGATTCTCCTTTTTACTCATCAATAATTAGCCAATAAACCTGAAGATTTTATTATTCCCGGTCCAGTGGTCGTGCTAGGTTTTCTTTTGCCCTGCATTTTAAGTTCCTCCGCCCCAAAACTCCCTTGAGTTCCCATCTGGCCACAAATAAATCTGCTAAAACTATGATTCAAGCTTAATTGCGTGGGTTTCTTTTTCCTCTACGTACGGTGCTGGTTGAGCTATTACTATCCAATCCACTGCTGCTACAATTGTTGCACTTGACCAAATCTAAATGCACACTGTCGCTGGAATCACTGCTCACCATAAGATTTTGTCCGGAAAATATTGATCTCAAGATTGCACGCATACCGCAGCTTGTTTTCGGATTATATACTATTATTCTTGACTCATAAAATAATACTCCACTCCGACCAAAAAATAAAATTGTGCCGGCTCATTCCGAAATGATTTAGAATTGCAAAAAATTTGTTGTCCTGTACTAGTGAAGGCAAACGATTAATCGCGATTACAAAACGATTTCCGATCCGATTTTTGATGAAAACGTTTGGATAATCGGAAAAACCGATCCGATTTTCCAAAACATTTTCGATTCGATTAGTGTTTAAAACGTTTGCTAATCGGTAAAATCGCGATTTTTCCAACCTTAGAACTTATGCCGGAAAATCTATTTTAAGCTTGACAACTTGAAATAAAGAGATTTACAAACAATAAAACATAGTCAAAACGCACAATACACCCAAATAATTGGTGTAAATCTGCCTGTCATGAAGTTCCTGACCTACACAACAATAAGTTTTTCAGGTTTCGTTTACCATGCACATATAAAATGATGGTTTGTAAAAATCGCGATTAATCGCGATTCCGATCCGATTTTTGTATAAAACGTTTACAAACGATTTTTCACAGACCAAACCGTTTCCGATTTTAGGATAAAACGTTTTGACAAAAATTGGTTTAATCGCGATTAATCGCGATTAGTTTTTGATTTTTGCCATCACTATCCTGTACTTTAGTTATAAATTACATATTACGGGTTTTCAATACAAATATACCTACCGTACCTGCACATTTAAGGCGTACATTATACTTATAATTTACTTTATTACGCAAAATGCATAGTAGAATGATAACCGGATCTTGAAAATGTAATTAAATACCTAGAAATAAAAGTGATGCTGGGTTTCCTTTTCCTAAAATTTTTAGGAAGAGTAAAAAAGAAAATGCTATTTAAAATATTGAAAAGTAAATGAATTGCATGTGAAGTTTATTTACAAAGGTAAGAGTCGGAAACTAGAATTTGGATTCAAACGATTATCAAGTTTAAAAAATTTTTACACACCATTAGAGTTGCTTGTGAAGCAATTAAAATTGCTTATACAGCATGCTTCTTGGCGTCAAGCTATCATCAACAGCCTATTGAACTCCTAATTAATTTCGGTGAAAATAAAGTTTAAAACCGTTGCCCACCAGGCCATGACATTATGTCACCTTGGACTACAACTTTCGTTCCAAGTGCTTCATGATACCCTCAACTGTTTAATTTGTTAGCCCTTTCAACGTGCGATTGCTCATTTTTCGTGCTAAAGACTATTTTAATGCAGGTTCCGAAATGTCCTCTGGGTCCAATTAGTGAAACAAATATACCTACTCTATTTTAAAGAATTAACTCAACTTAAAATATATTGAGTAAATTTGTCCTTTATTGAATCAGGCGGCGTGACATTGTAAATTTATAAATAAACCTGTTCTCATACAATTTCGTACAACCAATGTGTTTCCAAGAACTAAGAATCTTTTCTCCTTTACCACACAAATAATTTCCCAACTTAGTAACAATCATCCAATAAACCAATATTAAACATACAATTCACAACTAAAGATTTATGCCACTTCTAGCACAACTTCCCAATACTTAGTTAACATAACAAAACCAAATATTGACCAAACAGAGCCAGAAAAATGAAAAAATACAAAATATTCCCCCATAATGAACATTACATTTGCATTGGTAATTTGAAAGCTTCTGTAGGCATGTCACACGTATAAAGGTTCTCTAACCAAATGCAATGCTATGTAGCTGTACGTTAGCAAAATTGAACTCATTGATTACTTTGCTTAAAAAGATAATAATTGTAAATTACTTGAAAATTACTTGAAGCTCTGACAGCAAATAGATACTGGAAAACTAATGCAAATTTGAGACAAATATACTTTAACAGTAAGCTTTCGTAAAGTCATTAATTTCGTTACATTACTGAGATCGAATTCCCTTTCGATGATCTACCAACAAGGAAATCCATTACTAACAAGTGTGTCAACTTTACGGCGTCAAGGTGATACACGTACGGGTTAAACTGTTATTAGTTTTTTGGGCCAGCTCTTATCTTCTATAATCGTAGTTTTGTAGGATTAGCAGCGCAGAATCTTAAACTCTAATAAATTATCAATTGAATTAAGTAGAAGTTTCTCATTTTATTTTGCATAAAAGTTTTATCCCAAAGGGGTATTTTCATTGTTTGCTAAGCTAAGCATTGTTCACTCACCTTGTGCAGCAAATGGTGAACTATAAGGGTTCTCTTGAAGGACTTGGTCAAGTTCTGGCCAGAGCTCTGGCATCGTATCGCTGGCATTTGTATCGCTGGCATGGCGGGAACATGGTCAAAAATCGTTGCATATCTTTGGCCGCACTTTTTCCCCATTTACGCAATGTTAAAAATAATTTTCAGCATCCAATCTTTGTTTGAAAATTGACTATGTATAAGCTGCATTGCAAAATATATGGTGTTAATATAAGTCAAAAAATTAATTTGCCAACTGTAATCAAAACCTCCTCAAAGTTTTCAAAACTAAATGCAAAATTCTATTTTTCTTTCTTCCGTCAGTGCTAAGCAGAGATTGACTTAATATGAAAGAAAAACAAATAAAATTAAACTCTATCAAGTTGACTGCCATTGTGTTTATTTGACTAAATCATGATTAATTATGATACACTTTTTATCTGTATTTGCATGATTCTGGAATCGTAATTAACTGATAAAACCGCATATTAGGATTTTTGTCCACCGATCCTTTACTCCTTATGAAACGAAATGCATTTGTCTTAGTAAAAAATCGTTTATTGCAACTTAGCGTAAATATATACACGCGAGTGACCGTATAGCGCATAGGTAATTAACTTTTTATTAGAAATATTATTACACATTTTGTTGCACTGTACATCAAGTAAAATATACAGTAACAATAAGCTGGCTTTTTAAATACATTCGGAGAGTATTTTTGTTGCACTGAAAAACAATGGTAACCAAATTTGTGTGATTTCAATTTTGTTTGGTTTTTTTATGAAGGTATGGTTTGCTTAAGTCAAAGCCAGGTTGGTACATTCTATTGTATTTCTACTTATTAAAGAATAAACCGTTCACTTTTATTAGGTTAAGGCACTTACCATTAACCAAAAAGCAGACAGAATATAGCTTACGAGACTATGTAGGAAAGTTGAACAGGTTAGAAAATGAAAAGAAGGCATCTCAAAAGCTTTGTATTTATTAAAAGCAAGATATTTCAAGAATTTTGATGGTCTTGTCACCCTGGGGTGGTGACAGTGACGTTAACATTTTAATAGGTCCATTGCCCTTAAAACCCAGAAGTTATCCAATTCTAACTCACTTTATAAATTACAAGCTAATTACATACTCATTGTTTATATATACTGTCGGTTAAAACTGCTCAAAACTTGTTCATCCAACCTTTTGTTTTGCTTCATATGCCAAAACTGCTGCTGCGCCACACTAGTGCACCTGCAAAAATGAACCAAAGACGGAACTAAATCCCGAGGTAACAAGTAAATTAGCAATGTAGTTTGTTTAGCATATGCACTAAAAACCCGTTTAATTATTTATAAGTAAACCAGTAGTAAAGATTCTTTCGATTTTGCTACATTTTTGTGTAGATTCGCCAGCATTTGATTTTTCAGCTGACCTTGTGGTGGTTTTCATACAATAAGATTGAGTAGGATTTTGATAATGAGTTTGAAATTATGACTTGAAAGAATAGGTGCAAAGCAAGCATAAACGTGGAATGTACATAATTTGTCTGTGGTCTACCCCTGTTCTTTAATTCCATTGGATTAATCTAATTGTTTATTGCCTTTGTCAATTGAATTCTTTCTATTGCTACTCAGAAACAGATTATTATGGTGTGTTTTTCTAAACTTTATATATTTTTCTAAAGAAACTGTCCAAGGTAAATTAAACATTTAGCTCTTATGCGTTGATTTAAATTACAGAATGTTTCGGAATAGTGAAATGTTCCTCTATGGGCATAATGAAAGTCTCACCAGAATATTTAAATAAAACATTCACACATACAAACATACAGACTAGGTTCACGATAATATTGAGTTTTAAATCTTTTTATCAAACGCCATGTATACGAGATTATTTTTCGAATGTATATTATATCATTCCCACCGTAAAACCAATCTATAGTTTTCCTTCACTAGTTTACTCCAGTACACATGAATTATTAAACGTTTACAAAACAATATCAGCAAGCATTCTGCAAAACTATATACAGTTCACAGCCAATCATGTGCTTAAATATTTCACTACCCACATTCTAGCTACTACTGTCCTGATAATAACGGAGGAAGGCTATTTGGTTAATATTTAAGTTATTTTGCTCCAACACCTTTACACAACCCACACAATTCGCGTATGCGATTATTTCTGCTGACAATTCAATAACTCTGTCATAATCATAATTTAGTCGTCTTTTTGCCTACTTATATAAGACTATGAGACAACGCAAAACTGAAAATAATTTCAAATTGTTCAACAATTTCCTGGCCATAACATGAATATCGCAGAAAATAATTAGGTAAATTAAATTTCAATGGAAATTTACTGCTGTGTAAGCGATTATGACGAAAACAGTTTCGTGTACTTTTTAAAATTTATTTCTTCACATTTGTAAAATAAGCCAGTAGAAGTCAAGTATTCAAAAAATATGCTTTTTACGTAGTCAATTTTCTCTCAACAACTGTGCAATTCTTTATTCAGAAAATTTAAGTGATTATAGAAACATGTTCCTCTGTGTTACTGGAAAAAAGAACTAAACCAAACTGCCTAAGCAAACTCATGTCATGCTGGCCTGGATGGTTGGCTATACGGTATTTTATTAATCAATATCATACCAGCCAAACAGCAATCTACTTTTTTATTCTATTAATAAAGTATGAAGCTTTGTTTGACAATGCATGAATTCTATTCCATATTTCCATAAAACATCATATACGAGATATTCGAATACTTGCTAAAAATACCAAATTGAATTTGAGACAGCATAATATTTTTTTTGTTTCCAGTTCACCAACAGATACCATGAGCTCGACACGTCAACAAATGAAATAAGACGGTAAAATATATATTCATGGTTTATTTGAGTGTTAATAAAATGTGCACAAACGGCTTATCCAGCAATACCACTTGCAAAGACTTAGCCAAAACATCTGCTATAGCGCTATTAACACCAAACAACACATTGCTGGAAGTGGTACAAGGTGGAGAAATAAATCAAATTTTGCAAGAACTAGACACTCAAACAGATTTACATCATCCAGCAGCTTCTGCAGAAAAGCATGGCTTTGATGTCACCAAAACCGATGAATTTTCATGCTTGTGTGGTTCCAGCTACTGCAGTGCAATGGCATTAGTTCAACATTTGGATGTTAAAAAGAACAAACTTTCCTGCACGAGATCTCAAACTTTAATTAATCACCTAGCTTTACGAAACCCATGTGTTGATCAAACTGATCAATGCAATTTTCAACATTCTTCTGTGGAGGTGTTTTCCAATGGAGATATGACTAATTTATTACAAAATGCGGATGTGGGATTGAGAAGTGAATACGAGTATCCACTTATTACCGAATCACATCAATATGTAAACAAATTGAGCAAAATCTTTTCTGACCCAATAACTACAATACAGTCTACAAAACCTGTGAAAAAAGGTTTAGGAAAAGGCAGCTTTACTGACATTACTTCAACTCTGTCAACTGATTATAATGTCACCAAAATTTCTCAGCAAGAACATGTCAGCTTAAATGTAGAAACTCCAGTGATTGAATTGAGCAATGAAAATAACGATGTAACCAGCAATCCACAACAAAATAGCCGTTGCGTTTTTATAAACCACAAAAAGGACGAATCAAAACCTAACCACGAGTATTACTGCACTTGCGGAGTCCGGTGTTCATCAGCCTTTCTTTTTAATTTTCACTTGTCGTTTTACAAGGAAAGAAAATTTATTTGTGCGATTTGTGGAGATCGTCTTAAGAGCGAGGGAAGTTTAAAAGGCCACTTTACCAGACTACATAAAAATGAAAAATCATTTGGAAAATAATCAGTGTTGTTGACATTTAAAAAATCTATATTGGAATTTTGCTCATTTCTTGCCTTAATTTTCTCGTGGCATTTTTTCAATTGTTAATTTAGTAAACATAGTGATGAATAAGCACTGTGGTAATCATCCATTTAAATCCACAACAATAAGACTGTTAGTAAAAAGCTCAGTTCCAATTTCAACAGGTAAATTGTCCGTAGTCTGAATTGCATGAATAATTTCATGACACTGATGCGCTGGCAAAATCAACGCATCATTTTGACATTTTGTTATATCATTTGTATATAATTACATTTGTTCGATTTTGTGGTAGCTTTGTACTGTTTAGGCATTTAGATTGTCTTCACTTTTTAATATTTCAAAATTCCGTTTTGCAAAAGCATCAGAAACGGCTGTTACTGTGTCTGGATGGAATGATGTTACGTTTATCAGCTCCTTTTAATTTTTTGTCAAATTAGGATTTTCAGTAGTCAAAATAGAGTTTCTAACGCATCCAAAAATCTGGAAAACATATAAAAAGCCTGAGAAACAAAACTTTTTGTACCGGTAAATGTTACACTGCATTTGCTAACTATTGAAGAATTTAAACGCCAACCCAGAAGATTACCTGCACGGAGTGAATTACTATAACAATAGATTTGTCTGGCTCCACTGCAAACTAATAAGTTGAAATATGTGAGCAACTTAATATTTTACATACTTGTTGGATATAATTACTTGTGTGGAACGTTTAGGGTGATTTGTTACGGTGATTACAACAGGATTGCTAACTTTATCGGCGAGGTATGACGCATGAGTTAGAAAAATTGAGAGAAATATTGTGAAGTCCTTGGGGTCTGTCGAAAAGTAATAGGAATATTTAAAAAGTTTGCACAAGACAATTTTACGAATTTGTTCTCAAGTTTTTGAAATCGTTTTGTCAAAACTTACGTTAGGTTCCTTTGTTGTAGATATCATTTAACAAATTAAAATAATGGTGGCGTAGAAGGGGATCTAGAAGTTAAGAAATGTTGTTAAACACAAACTGTTCTTGATCTGGCGTCGTAGCTGAGCTTACATTCTAAATTGAGATATTGAGCTCTTTCTTTCATAAATAGACTTCACACGAAATTCATTTACCTTTCAATGGTTTACGCAGCTTTTTATATTTTATTCTTCATGACGTTATTTTGGAATATGTAAGCTCTGGTTTTTTAGAAGTTGCTAGGTCTTAAGTAATGAGTCATTAGCAAACTAGAAACACATTAGCTGAGTATCCCTTTCCCATTCCTTTTCAGTATGTAACCTTTGTTGGTGAAAGTGAAATAGCGCATGAACAAGTACATCATAAAAGTCTAAAAAATCCCAAATTCATTAACAACCTGTTATGCTATGCTATAATATTATGTTGGACAAAAATAAAACGACCTCTGTGCAAGCGTTGCTATTTCTGTAAAACGAATATATTCGTAAACTGAAGATAGTGATGTTGATATTTGTTAATTTAAAAACTTTATTTGGAAAACAGTAATCTACTCTCCTGCCAGTATGCCGATTCAAGTGAGTTTAAAAATATTTCATTTGTTTTAATTTATATTTGCATGTTATGTTTAAACTTATGTTGGGGCCCTTATTGATGATGTTATCCTTTGAGAATGAATCTTGTACCCAAAATATATCAGGAGAAAACTTAACCCAGGAAAGGTGCTACTAGTGCTCTCATTGTACCTCTGCTAACCGTCTTAACCTTACAATGGCGGGGTTGTTTACACAGGAATAAAAAAATTGAAATTGCGAAACGCCGTTCAGCCAAAATTTGACGTTTGGCTGCGTATGTCAAATTGTCAGATTACCACTTCTTATGCATGAATATTTAGCTTAATTCTGTTGAAGCTTGTTCAGCACACACTCACAATTCTTGTATTTGGTTCAAGTTAGAAACTACAATCAATCGCAATCATTAAAATGATGATTTGTGTCTTTATAGTAAGCAGAACATCAGAACATGTCATACACTTTCCATTAGTTACCTGACAATCCTAGTTGTTCGGGATGCAAGCGCTGGAGGTTTGAATTAATTCCATGTTGGTGTGTGAGTAAGGAGGCACTTTTGGCTAAAATGTGACTTCTTTTTCCCGGGGTATTGACTTACTGTTGGCAGACAGCTTTGGTATCGTCCACTTGTCGTGTTTACCGTTCTTCCGGAGGAAGCACCAGTCAGAGGATAATTGGAGGGTTGAATAGCACCTTTTTTGCTAATTGGAAGCTAGATACTTTCTACAAGAAACCAGACCGTCCTGATCCAATTTTTCAGAACATGTGATGGGAACAGAACCTCAGATTCTGCAATTTGTCTGCGTAATCAAAAAAATGTATTATGACGTTAAAGTTTCTCCAAACGCGTTGAAAAAGAAGCCGTATTAAAATCAATGTCAATTAGTGCATGGGGAAGGAACCGGAAACGGAAGTGAACAATGCAGAAACAAATGGAAATTGCTGGTGCACTATATTTCCATTGGGTTATTTAAGGTAAGAGTTTTTGGAACATAGTGCTTTCTTACTCCAGTTTGTTGTTTTTGAAAAATGTCGACAGGGTTTTGTATTACTGTACACAGGCAGAGATCAAATTTAAAGATTGTATCCGATGTATTCAAATTTTAACTGCATACTGTATAGTTTGATTCCACTCATAACGGATTTCTCAACTTCTTTGGCATAAAAAAGAATCTAGCATACAATATTATTAGCAAAAATGTGATGCTAAAATTCAAAATGTTTATGAAATGCAAACGACTAATAAATGGTCTTTTAAAACTCAAAATGCTGCATCATCATCGCCGATGATTCATCGGCTCATCCTCCTCCACACTCCTGTTAAGAGATTTCCACGCGTTAAGGAAAAAATTTTCACGTCTGAATGCATTTTGACGATGTAAAAGATTAGTGGAATACCAGTAAAAGATGTACATTATTTATTTATCAATTCTATAATTTCAGTTACGTTCCCCAGACGTTTACTAATCATTTCAAAAAGTGCACTTACGAGGAACAAATCCAAAAAAATCTTCCATCAAAAACATTATGAAATTCGAGTGAAACAAATAAACTTGTCGCAATTAAGTTTCTTGTTAGCCAGCGTCGCGGTGGCACAGAAAGCTAATCATGCATTCTGTCGCTACCGTGCTCGGGTTCGATTCCCCGCTGGAACAGTAAGTTTGTGCGGCTTCTCATTTAGAGATTTATTCTGTGAGTTGTGAATGTGACTTCGTTCTCTCACTAGGTTGAGACCTGATAGGGAATCCCTGGTGAGATCGAACAATGTTGTTGATTTGTATACTTGCAATACATAATATCTCTCGTAAAGCAGCACCGTGTAAAATCTGGGAGAGTCTGCAAAAATTCAATACGGGCTCGTGCAAATATTACGTTATCAAGATAACCCGATTTTTGGACCCACCCACCTACCTAGTTATCACTGGTTATCATTTCATAAGGACCCACCTACCCCCATTTGATAACGTCATATTTTAAGTAACAGTCTAAAAGTGCTGGCATTTTTACAAGCATGTAGCGTGTAACAGTTTGTTTGTGAAACGATTTTTATTCATTTAAATTAAAATATATGCAAGCAAAACATAATAGACAAACGGTAATAAGTATACAACAACCAAAATCTGCAGAAATTAAGAAGTAATACTTGGGCACAGGCTTAATTGAAATAGCACAGGCACACAAGTATTACAGATTTATTACTGGTGCTGATTTATCATTCATCCTGAAAAGGAGTGGTTATCCAGTTTGCCAAGTCCACGATTTGATGCATTATTTCAGGTGCGTTAGCAAGGGCATTCGAATTCCCAATTGGTTCAATCTCATTACTGGCGTCTTCGATGTCTTCAGTCAGACTGCTCCCTGGCTGGCTTTTATGAAGTTTTTTGTGGCTTAGCATTGCCTTTTTTGTAACAAAGTATAAATTACAGCTTGGACATGTTTTCTTCGGAATGCTCTTTCGTACGCTTGGACAATACGCATCAAATGGCTGATTACTATTGAAGAGAAATTTTAAACAGATGCGACTCGGTAAATCTAAAAAGGATCCCTCTGCATTTTCGGGGTCAACAATGGAAACACCGGACGTTGTTCTGGAAAACCTTGCGGGTGCAGGCAGAAACTGATCCCCAAGAATTGAAAACAAGTTTGTTTGTCGTGGGCCACAGCAGCTTAAATTGTTACATTTCACAATTTGCAATAGGTATTGTGACTGACGAACATGTATCGTTTTCCATTGTTCTGTAAAAAACGCAGGATTATCTAAAAAGTCCGAGGCTGAGCCAGTACCAAATCCCGAGTCAGTGCCGCCTGTGTGACTGGTAGGCGTTGGGTTAATATATGTTGCAACTACTGGGTGTCCATCTATAACCCGTTGGCTCCATACGCTTGCCAAAATCTCTCCTGCCTTTCCAAAATTTTCAATTTCCATTGATGCGTTAATAGTCCTACCGGTGGAATCCAAGTGGTTTCCAAAGGTATCATGGGGAAGAATCAGACCACAGAGGTCACGAGAGAGTGGAGCCATTCTACGCTCAACCGGATTGCTAGCAGATTGATGTGGTGCATGCGTGGCTATAAATAATGCATCCAAGTTATGTCTCTTGAAATGCTGGGCTGCGTAGAGTAAGGTTTTTGGGAATCGAGGATTCTCATCGGGGCCTCCATCAACAAATGTAATCCAGATTGGCTTTGGTGATCCTCTATCATTCTTGATAAATGACTTGAAACAATCCAGGTCAACCAGGGACGTCAGATCTTTAGCATGAGAATATGCTGTACTGGAGTCATGTTTACCGGATCTAATAGCAATAAAAGTAGGTCCGGAATACGACACCGAACTTCCTTTGATCTCTAAGGCAGCATACACTGACGGTATTAACTTGTGCTTCGTTGCCACTACCCAGTCATGATCGGGAAGTCTAACGGGGTAATCCATCCTCATTAGTATTGGTCCCTGCTTGTTGGCAGCTGGCAGTCCTAGAGGTACTCTTGCTTTATCATCCTGACTTAGCACAAATACGGAGCCACTTCCCATTAGGCAAGCCAGATCCCGTAAATGTTTCACTGTAGCAGCAGCAAAGTGTTCATCAGGATGAGACTTTCTTAAGCAGTGCTGTGGTCGAATTAGTTTCACCGGAACAGTAGTAACATGTCGCTTTCCTTCTGTTGTTGTTTCGTTTCTTGGTAGAAATCGCAAATAAAGTCCTGAACGGCTAATGGTGTAACCTATTAAAATGAGTCAGTGCCTCTTAAAAAAGATGAGCCCGTACCTTAAAAATACAACAGTTTAAGTATCATTTACAATACCTTTAAGCTGTAATTCTTCCAATAAATTGTCTAAAGTCCTGATGCACCGAAGATTCTCCGATCGCCTACGATCAGCAGCACTGCAGTGAGCAGTAACTAAATCAATTATTGTGTCATGTAAATCTGGAAAATCTCGTTCTACTTAAGGTCGTCCCGCAGATTCATACGCTCGACTTTTTCCCATAAGCTCGGGGCATTGACTTTGGACCCTTCGCAATATGTTTTGTCGTCGCTTTCGGTACCGCTTGCTGGCTGCTTGGCATCGCCTAAGTCGACTTAGTTGTAACTTTTTTGCTTGAGCAGTTTTACGAAGGACATCTAATTCCTTTTTATGTTCCAAGGAGAGCAAACCGGCGTCCTTGGCATGGGTGTACGTCACAATTTTTGCGTTGACTTCAGCAATTTTGGATTGGAGTTTGTTTTGGGCTGGTGGTTCTCTCTTTGGCAAAACATCTGCTACTGCTCCCGATAGATCTTCCTGACGATGACTGTCAGGTTCCGGTGCCTCCAGTTCTACTACATCTTCGATGGCTACTGGTACCTCTTGACATTGCCTGGGCGGCTGATGCTGTTCAAGTCCCTTTCTTTTGCTGTTACTTGGCTCCCCTGTTTTTCTGGCTTGTTTTTCAAAAGCTTGAAATAAACTTCCTTTTCTTGCCTTCACTTTTAAATCCCAATACTCAAGTTTCTTTTCCAGAACTTCTCGGTTTAGTTTATTTTCCTTCCAGATTTCTTTAAACTCAAACTCTGAAACTTTTACTGTTCATAATAATCAGCTTCGTTAGACATAACCATACTCAGGTCTCTTTTGCAGGTACGGACTCAATGGTGCAGACGCATGCAACTTAAAACCAAATAATAATAATTTACCTGGTTTATATGGCTGAGCTTGTTTCCAAGCAGACCTTAAACGGTGGTATAACTCACCGTTCTGTGCCTTTCCCATTTCTCACAAAACGTAATTCAAATTCTTAAACTTAATTTAATGAGCAACTGCCTAAATTGTGAAAACCGTTAGTGATTAAATTCTATCAAAAAGTATCTCGCAGCACAGCAAGTTTTTCTAAAAAGCAAGTAGTAAAACCAGCACACCACCACCACGTTGCCGGTGTCGTAGAATAAATGTTCTGTTGTCATAGATTTTCAATACATGTCGTCAACGTCTGAGCTGTGAGCGAAACCAATATAAATGTCAAACATTAAAGCATGAGCCAGTACCAAATTTGAGTCAGAGCCTGCTTGTTTGGAAAGCTTATTAGTTTATTTGATTTTTAAAGATTACGCATACAGAGTACAGATTAAATGAGTATAATATTATGAAAATTTTGGAACTGATTCGTAGAGCAAAAAGTTCTTATGCAACCTCTCAAGTCCCATATAAGTTTTTGTGTAATTCTCAAAGAACAATTTAATAGTTGCCGAAGCATCCACCTCACAAGAATGTACTCCCGACTGTATATCCTCATTAAAGAAATGGTGGACCAATGAGCGAAGAGATATCTTTTCACCAACATTAAATCCGTACTTATCAAATTTTGGACGCTTGTAATATTCAGATAAATCAAAGTGGTCATAATCCCCTGCATTCAATCCAAGACACTTGAAGTCCATCCGTCCATCAAAAGTAACAATAAGTTTTTTTGCCAAAATGCCTTCAACCTCCTTCCTAACGATGTCAATGGGCTTTCCATTCTTTAAAGATTGAGAGGTAAATCCATTTGTTTTATGAGTGTGCTCATTAATAATGAAGCTATGTGGTTTTTGGTAAACTTTTGAGTGATATAATAACTTTCCATCGTGAGCAACAATTGAAACGCTTCCACATTTGACTTTTTCCTCCCCGATCAATGATGTATCCAGTAAATGAACATGCTCACAATCCAATCCTACAATCTCGGTTAAATCGTACTTTTCCCACCAACTCTTCTCCACCGGCGGCACTGGCTCATCCTTGGGAGGCACGGGCTCAACCTTGGCCTTCTTTTCATCTTGCAATGGAAGTGGAAACTTGCGTTTTGAAACCCTTCTTGTCTTCCTGCACATATTTTCAAAGGTTTTGACTTCCTCAACAGGTAGAGCTCCAAAAAGTGATCTCATAAACGCGTATTTTTCATTCCACGCGGCTTGTGTCATCCAATTGAGCACCTCAATCTATTTGAAAAACAATTGATTGATTAAAGATTGACATTTAACACGACTGATGAGTTTTAATGTTATAAAAATTAATCACCTTTGAACTCTCAATATCCATTTTTATTTGGCAGTGATCATACACGTCTTGCTCTTGAATCCCGTAATCGCTTCCACGCCAATTTTTAGCTGAATATTATGTCGTATCCGCACCTGGAAATGTAAACATATATTAACATGATTAATTGTTTTGAGCTTAAAGGTAATTTGAACACTGCCAATAGGAAACCGGAAGTTTAACCTTTAGCCACGTAAAAAACAAACTACACCTGAACTTTCTGAAGAGATCCACTTCTTTTGCTGTTTTTCTTTCCAAGAAAGGCACAATTTTAACGCTCCGAGCTCCAAAGGTCACCAAAACCAGGCTTCCGACCTTGCCAGGCAGAAGTGTATTAAAATTTATTAAATTTTACGCCAGAAAGTAAGAGATAATGCTAGTCCCCGTAGCCACAGAGGTGGTGGTGGAAGTTATGTCGGATAAAATAAGCGATTGATGACAATCTCAAATCCCTAGTCAGGTATAAAGCGTACTTTAGTTTTATTTTATGTCCATGCCAAATATACTGGGAATTAAACAAATGCCGGGATTTGCTCCTGGAGAATAAAGGTAATGCGGTGATGTTAGGGTTTGTTGTCAGTTGTGATACAAAACAGATGAGAAAGATTGATTACAGTCATATACACGTCTATGTGTGCATAAAAACAAAAAAGTAGATGGTGTAGTATGTACACATTCTCTTTTGGGCAGCGTTCATTGAGTGCATGAAGCTTAATTTTTGATGACGTTATATTTTTTATAACCACCCACCTACCCCTGTTATCGAAGGTTATCATTTTCTGAAGGACCCACCCAGGGTTGGTGATAACGTAATATTTGCACGAACCCTATGGATTACGCGGCTGGGTCCTCTCTAAATAGGGGGGATTCCTTCCCAAATTACATACATACATACAAGTTTCTTGTTCCATTTTCAGTTCATTTTAAAACTGATTAAAACGTGGTATGAAAACAAACGTACAGAAAACTCTTGGATAATATGTTTTGACCATTATACTTCGTAGTGCCAAAAGCTGCATCAAATATAGAAGATACTTAGCTTTTCAACCTTCGCCATGACAATAAACGTTGCTGAAGCATCGAAAAAAGTGCTTTTAATTGCTCAGGTAAATTTATTACTATATTTGGCAAATCTACTTAACCATTTGACTTAGAAAGTAAGAAAAAAAACTAACTATAGCGTAAAGCGTAAATAAACAGGTTTTAAACTAATACCATTTCTCTACGCAAACGAGACATTCTGTTTTGGTTTGCTATGAACCTTTCTCACTATGTACTTCTTCCAGGTGAATGGGATAGCACCAAATTAAGTTAGGCCCCTGCAGGAAGTTTCCAGCATTTTATAGAAACGTTGGCTAAGCATTGTCGTGCTGTAATTTAGTTTTTCTTTTATTGTTTTTTACATAGCAGAAAATCAGTTTTGGTTACTATGTTATAGAATTTTTAAAGCATTAATTACACATTTGCACGAATGCTGAAACTCAGACACATTTCTTATGTAACGCAATCTGTTTACTACGTTTTGAAAACGGTCAAAACTCGATTTTTTGTAAGTTTTCTATGCATACACAGCAGTAGGGAAAATGAATCAAGAATACTCAATTGAATATTTTCAGGAATACATAATTGAAGTTTGGTATATATTCTCAGAAATAAAAATGTCTCAAAAATCCAGGAATGGTTTTTAATTGAAAAATGGACTAAAGTGTTAATAGTTCCAATAGTGTTAAAACTTTTAATTATTAATGGTAAATACCAATTATTTTGAATATTTGGAAACAATACGTAGTTTATATCGCCCATTCAAAAACATCTCAAGGGTTATTGTTCATTTCGAAACTTTCTTCGTTTTCAAGTTCCTCTGTCAGCAATAAGTTTAGGCAACTATTAAATTCAATTCATTATACAGAACAATTTTTGGTGTCATAGTATTCAATTAAGTAACCCTTATAGCAATACTTTAATGCTACGTACAATATATATATTGATATTTGGGTGTTGTAAGTAAATTTAAATCTGGTTTCCAACTTTAAGTAATTTGAAATTGCAAGTTTCCATATTAACATACTGAATGATATTCATAACAAAACTTTTGTGTCTTTAAAATTATATTAAATTTTTTCAACAAAGGACAGTGAGGGATCATCAGTCTTCATCTTCTATCAAGAATCTTCTATCTTCTATCAAGAATCTATCTTCTATCATTCATCTATCAAGAAAGTCTTCCTTTTATATACACGGGCTTCAGTCAAAAAGTAATTAATCAGTTTAAATAAAAATGCTTTCTAAGAATATGTACAATATAATATTGTGTTCAAGTAATTTTCAATAATCACATTGCATTCAACAATTTTATACGTGATACGTAGCTCAAAGCAGTACCACACTGAATGGGTTTATTGCTACCTCCGTCTGCGCGGTTAATATCCCGAAAATTTTTGAAAACAGTTTTCTTTCACTAATCTATTTCTTTTGTGAATATTTTACACTGATTAGTTTAGGAGGTCAATATTTATAGTAAGTAATCTCCAGCAGGGAGAGAATCAAATGTTTATTTTAAGTTCTATATACTGTTCTAAGTGTTGTTTATTGGGATTAGCCACTTATTTACTGCATAGTACAAGTACGTGAAATTTTTCACTGAAAATGTTAAAAAATTGAAACAATTGTTTTATTCTGTTTTTAAAATTCTTGCGTAACTTCTTCATTACATTAGAATGTAATATTTTACACCAAGTTTAAAATCCTCAAGTTAAGCCTGTAAGGCTACTTAAACCATACTTCCAACTTTTTAGCGTCAAAAAAATTTGAAGCATTGGAGGACCTAGGAACGGTCTTCCGGAAAACGAAGATTAACGCTGCCTTTTAAACACAAAGATTCATTGCGAAAACTACTAAACTAGTTGCTATCCGACCCTTTCCCCAGGGGTTCAGACCCCACAGACTATTTTCTTCCCGTACACCTCCTTCCCCTCGTACCTCTTTCTCCTTTGAGCTAGTTCCCGTCTAACCAGTTGCATCAACTCTAGCTGAGTATTTCGACCGACCAAAATTAACAATGTGGTGTAAATAAATATTGTTATTTGTTTAAGCAAAACGCTAAACGCTAATTCAAAATGTTGGCGTCTTGTGTCAAATGTATAATGAAATTTTAGGTTAAGTAACCCTTTAACCACCATGGATACAAATTTTGTCCACACATTTTAAATTGGACATTAGGGTATGGTGAACCTTTCCTTACGGCTAGGATTCGTTAAACATTTGGCTCCTTTGTGCAAAAAATGCGTAATAGTTAAATAAACCATTGGCAAATGGACATAATTAGGAATCGACTTCGGGACCTCCCGGGCCTTCGGCCCCGCTGATATTTGGGGCCTTCGGCCCCGCGGATAAACTGATTTTAACAAATGGACCTCATATTTGTAATCCTGGTTAAAAATGAACCTAAAACCATGTGTCACACAGCATAGGTCCACTAGTTTGGAAAATTTAACAATTTAGGCCCAAAATCAGGTCCTAAATAGTTAATATATAACAAACGGACCGTGGATTTGTAATCCCGGTCAAAAATGGACCTAAAATCATGTGTCACACATCTTTGTCCATTAATTTGGAAAATTCAATAATTAATGCCCTAAATCAGGGCCAAAATAGTTAAATTTTAACAAATGGACATCATATTCGTAATTTTGGTCAAAAATGGACCTACAATCATGTGTCACACAGCATAGGTACACTAATTTGGCATATTTGACAATTAAGGCCCTGATTTCAGGATCTTCCAATCCGAATTTTAACAAATGGACTGTGGATTCGTAATTCTGGTCAAAAATGGACTTAAAATCATGTGCCGCATGATATATGTCCTATGTAAAAATGTTAAACCTTTGGTGACCTCTGACCTTTGGAGTTGACCTATTGACCTGAAATTCAATAGGGTTCTGTCCGACCTTCACTGGAGTCTGTATACCAAGTTTGGTGGAAATCGGATCAGCCATTTCGGAGGAAAACACGTTCGGACGGACGGACGGCCGGATCAGGAAATTAGAAGGAATCTGTCGATTCCTAATAAAACTATTGTAGGCGCAACGAGTGTTTTAATAATGCGCAATAGATTTAAGGATTCTGAAATCAATGCCGATACACAAAAAATGTTACAATTGTGAGGTTTAAAGGTAGTGAACTTGCATTAAGTACTGAACCAAAGAATCTACTAAATTCTACCAGATTCAGCTACAAACTTACAAATTCAAAAAATATAATTCTTTGTGAAGGAGTACGGAGGGAACACGATTACTGTAGACAATTCAACGATATACACGCTGCGGATAGCAACTACTGCAGAGAGTGATCATTAAGTAGTAAAGTGATCTACAACATAGAGTTAAGAGTAAATTCTACGATAGTTTTGAAACAACTTCAAGTGCATTCCGGAATTTCTTTTAACTATATCATAAAAGATGGTTAAATTTCAGGTAAAAATTTATACTGGGCCATTGACTGCTTTCAAATCATATTGGAAGTTAATTGAAAACTACCATATTTGTATACGTTAGGTAAATATATAGAAACGAATTTATATTTTTGCACAAGTAATTTTATGAAATGATAGTTCAAATATGAGAACAGAAATTTGTTGCTTTTATTGTTTTTGGTAACCATCTATTCACTTAGCCCACTTTAAGGGGCTAAATGTTTTGCAGTTTTTTTGTTGATAGTAAGACACCAAAACAGTTCCCGGGCAAACAAAATGTGTGTTTAATTTTTGATTTAGCAATATTGTGGACGATTTTGGAGTAACTCTGTTTAAATATAAATAAATGTAAATAGAAAAATAGTCAAACTAGATTCTTGAATATGCCGTTTGCTAAGCAAACTTTGCTTCTAGTGTATTTCTAATGTACAATAACTTCAATGCGTAGCAAAAGTATTAAATTGATATGCAAAATGTTTTAGAAATCGTTATAGTATGCTCAAGTTGTTTGCATTGCGAAGCATTAAATTTTCACTGTTTTTCAAGTTTTCAAGAATGGCGTGAACGAGTTGGTGCAAAGGAAACAATTTTTTGATGATTCAACAACGCTTGGTTTTTTGTGACCGTGCAGGAAGCTTAGAATTCATGGTAGATGGTTGGTTTGAGATAGCTTGGTTCGTCACATAGTATGTTTCTAACTTCACCAGGTCATTAAAAATGTTCACCAGGAGTAACTCAAGCGGTTTTTGGTTGTGTACTTAAACACGATAGCTGTGAATACGGAAAAACTTTCATCTCAAGTTGATATTTTATGCTAAAACTTGCTTGAAAATATTTCATTTATTCATTTATTTATTCATTTATTCAGACAAACAAAACTATATCTTGCACGGTTCAATTACACGTAATTACGTTTTTACGTAATTACGTGTAATTGAACCGAAGATGATACAGGTAAAAGAGGATTAAGAAAATATTATACATACCTAATCAACGAAGACAAAGAAGAGGATCACGCAGCCATTTAAGGCGCTGTGATAATTGAGAAAGGGAATAAATTAAAATTCGAAGAAAGTTGAGTTGGCTTTACCAACATAAACATTTTGCAAAAAGCAGGTTCATATGGTATAAAGTTAAACTTAATCTTACAGACATTCTCTTAATAACTTAACCAATGATGGTATAGTGGACTTTCGATAACGCTCATATTTACAACTTACAAGTCTAAAATTATACTTATTCTTATTGTACCTACAATTGAAACAGGGTTTACGTATTATTTGGTATTTATTTAACCAGTGCTAAATCCCTGGCTTTTCAGGATTTTTAACCCAAAGTTTAACAGCAGTTTTCCCATCGTTCTTGTAACCTTTCAACATTCAACAATTTACACATATCTTCATAATTGCTACTACTTACATATTTTCCAAAGCCTAATAGCTAAAGCCCGTTTCTCTACGCTAAAAAATTTCTTATTTTGTGCTAGTGTTAAGTAGTTGAACCATAGGACACAACAGTATTCTAGAATGCTTCTAATGTGTTAATTTAAAAAATGTCCCGCTAGACCTATAATCTCACAACAAGTTCCCACGAGTTGGTTATAAAACTGACAGAATTGACATTTTGGCAATTTATGTACGTATTTAATGCAAAAATTAACCATAGTGGAACGAATTTGCAAAAAATGAAGAAAAAAATTCTAAGTAGTGCAAAAATATATAAACTAGTACATGGAAACATAATTATTTTTTAAATGCATAAAAAATTTTGCAAAAATCTTTCCTCATGAATTTCAAAAATTTACATAAATAACCTTCATATTTCCGTATTACTTTTTAATAAGCCATAGTTGTACAGCTTTTATTTTTTAAAGCTTATTACTCGCAACAAATGCAAGAACTCGTCATTATGTACGCTTTGGTTTATGGTCGGGCAATGCAGCACTTAATCAGTCTCTCGGTTGGACTCAACAATCTTAATGCAATCGCTTCTTTTCATGGACTAGAACGACAAGACCATTTTGTATAGCAACAGGCAAATTTTGTTGGAAATGTTAAATAGAAAACTGGAGGGACCAATCACAAAACATAGCACACTTTTACGTTGCTGTAGCGTTAGTTGTTAGCGCTGAAATGGTTTTCAATTTCAGAACTTTGCATAAAATACACATCTTCAAATTTCTAACATACTGCCTAATAAGTTTTGTATAAAGCCAAGAAAATGTTGTGTAGAACTAGACAAATTTTTTATAAACTAAAAAAACTTTGTATAAACTGGAAAAGAATTGCTTAAACTGGGAACCAATTGTGTAAAACTTGAAAAAAATGTATAAAGTTAGGAAATTTTATATAAAACTGGAAACAAAATCTTGTATAAATTAAGAATACGGAATTTTTTTGTACCAATTCGAAAGTTTTATTGATAAGCGAAAACATATCCGCGTCAGCTTCATTCCGTGAAATTAATAATGTCTTTAGGCAAAAATCTCTTTAAAAATCGGGAATTCTCATGAAGTTTTGAAAGTTTTTGGAACATGTAATTCCTTATTCTTATGTTTCTTTCACATTTCCGTTTTCAGTTTCTCCTCTTTCCTACCTTTTCTCCCTTTCCTCGTCCTTCCGTTTCCTCTCTCTTCCCTTTCCTTTTTCTTCCCTTTCTATTTTCTTTCCTTTCCTTTTTCTTCCCTTTCCTTTTTCGTCCTTTTCCTTTTTCTTTCCTTTCCTTTTTGTCCATTTTGTCCAATTTCCTCAAAATTTCCCGGTATCCTAGATACCGGGATACCGAGTTTTTTTTCCAGCGGCGCACCCCACATCTACCCCCTGTCCCTTTTAACGCAATTCTCCGCAACCTACAATCCTCCAAACTAGTGCAGCTTTCCTTTCCGTAGAAATCGCCGCGTTGGTCAAGCCGCATTTACTCTTCCTCCTCCCCATAGCACACTTTACTTTACTTTTTCTTCCGTCCAACCATCTGGGTTTAATCCCGGATTTTCATTGATTAAAATAAAAGCTCCTTGTGCCCATCACGTCATCCCTGTCCATTTTTCTGACAATTTTTACTGCATATAAGTATACCAGCTGGTAGCTAACTAAGCAGCCACAAAATTCCTTACAATACTTCCAAAAATGACACTAGAAGGGTTTACCCTCTGAGGAGCAACCACCACAGTTTAACTATAACTTATTTTCGTCGGGGGATATACCACCACAGGCCATCCTGGCAATTCACCTATCCATTCATTGCATCCTTCAAATCAAATTGTACTCGTGCTCCCGCTAATTCCCACTTGTTCCTTCCACTCAAGAAATCTTCCAAACAACCCATATCTCCCATGAAATCCCCTCGTTAAAAAGGCAGCTGTCATCTGCTGTCTTCTCCTAGTTCTCAGCCTCCCTCCTCTACATTGCAGTTATGATTTTGTTTTAGTTTAAGGTTTTAATAAATATAAAAGTTTGTTATCACGTTTTGAAAAACTTTTCACGTCTGAGTGCAGTTTAATTATTCGCTTCACAAGTGGTTTAACAATCTGTAGATTACATCAATTCCATGCAACAAGTTTAATAATGTTTTGAAAAATTGTATTTATAAAACACATAAAATCATCACAGGTACCTAGTTATATATTTTAGCAAATTTACAAAATACACCTTTTGAAATTTTAAATGCCAAATGCACATGGCTACCCAGTAAACAATCCAGCAATTGTAACAACAACAACAACTCTAAGAATTACTTAAAATTTTATACGATTGATGAGCTACTGTCATGATCAGGAGAAAATTGTAGAAATTTGGTAAGCCACTTTAAAGGCAAATAAATTTTTTACGCGATTTATAAACGACTCCAAGGGTCAGTAAAGGACGGTATCAAAAAATGGCCATTTTTGGATATGGTCCTTTTTTGCAATCTTCGTAGGCGGTCGTTATAGCAAAAATATTTATAACGATTGATTACTGCGTCTGTCCGACAACATGTGTTGAACTAAATTGATTTTATTAACGACCGGAGCATTATTAACAAGTTGATAGACTTAAACGTGTGTATAAACGCGTATGTTTTGTGGTGAACCTTTCTTTGTACTAAGATTCAACTATATATTTCCATAAACTAACAACAAGTTGTCTCGTCGAGGAATCTGTTTATTACATATACTCCAGTAGGTGCAAGTATAGCAATTTCGGAGTTTAAATGCGTCAAAAATGTCTTGGCATTTAGAAGGTTTCATTCAAAACTTTATCAAACCTATATTTTATATACTGTCATAAAATCATACATCTTGTTTTGGACGTTTTACAGAATTACCTATTATGAGTTTAATGAAGTATGTACAATAATGATATTCCATTTTGTAATTGTATTGCAACGTAACAGATGCAGTAAAGTAGTAGTTGGTGTTATTTAAAAAGTTAATATGTAAACTTCCTAAGATCTTGCCAAATACATGTTGATAAAACTCTTTAGGGAGGGAAGGACAGTGAAGACTGTTATAATAAACAAGGAAAATCAATTGAAAAGCTGAAATAAAGACAAGTTGACCGGAAAAAGCAGATGAACGATACAGAACAAAATATTATAATCTTAACCAGTTGGAGAAGTAGGAGATGACAGTACTGAAAGTGAGGTAGAAGGAGGAGTAATTGGTGGATACCCCGGAAGAACTAAAGAGCAATGAAAATGCAATCGACATCATTTGCTATTTTTTATTTTACAAAACCAATTCATTTGCGTATCTGCTATAGTACTAACCTGTAAGTTACAGGCTGTAACCCCTACGGCGGCAGACCATGCAGAATAATATCGCGCTGTGAATTGCAGTTTACAATTGGAGTGGAGCTTTGGCATAAAATCAACAAATAGCGACAGAGAGTCTGTATTTAATTAAGAAGTAGTTGATATGGTCAGATGTACAACGTTTCATTCATTTGGTCATTTGCCAAGTGATTCAAAGGCCTCAATATCTCCTAATTATAATCTGGCGGTATCGAAACAAAAATGCATTCAAATTTTATATATTATTATAATTGTCTCGCAATGGTAGTTGCTAACAATAAGTTCCAAAATCAGAATGTTTTACTTATAAAATAGCCACAAAAAAGTATTCTTTTTCCGCCTTAAACCTAGCGTGGGTATTTTGGATTTTATGTTGCCACAGGATTTTATGTTGCCACAGGATTTTATTATGTAGGCTGCTGAGTATGTAAAATTGAAACTACAAAGTTGGATTACATTACAATAATTAGACAAACTAGAATGCAACAGCTAATCTAGATCTATTAACAAAATACATACCTACGTGTAACTAGTTGCTGGCAGATGTTGGCGTTCAAGATGTCCAAAATTTAAACAGCAGTGTACTTTTGGACTAAAACGGTAAAATTAAATGGGAAAATAAATATTGAATTACCCGAGTCAGTTATTTCATTATTTCTACTTATCTAACTCGGTAATGTCTTTGTTACGAGCTTTTTTGTTGTAAATGTGTTTCATTTCTTTGCCAGATATAAAACGATGGTATTTTTTAAGAAAAAAACGAACTCCTAAAATCAGGCGGTCATTTCGGATTTTCTGCAATTGCAATTGCAATATTTTATATTTAGATGTCGTATCTGCGTTGTTTGTACCGGTAAATTCTATTCTTACGTATTTGTTGCTATTTTGCAATTTTTTAAATATAAGGTATGGAAAGGAGAAGGATCTAACAAACAGTGATGTATTAGGTTGTGGAGTTTGTGTGCTACTGGATCCGTTAGTGGAATATTTCAATTCTTTAAAAAACTGAGCAATAAGGGCTTTAAAGTACTAACATTCATGAAAAAACCGATTGTGGAAATGCAAAACGAAATATGGAAATAAGAATGTTTGTTAGAGGATGTCAACCAATTAGCTATCAATACGGGCACATGCTTGTAATTAGGACTTCGAGTGTGTTGGTGTTTCTAGATGTGCTACCAGGGGGACATTAAGGTTTAACCAAACACTCAAAACTTTTATGCAGTTCTTGTGAAATAAGTAGTACATAATAAGATAAGTGCCCGGTATAGAAATATGGCTAAGACAAATGTCCGCGTAATAACTTTCAATAGAGTTGGGATCCTAGACCTTTGGTTAGAAGGCCGTTAGTATATTTTGCCGGATTTGTCCCACAGAAAGTTTTTTCCAACAAAACTTGTGTGTGGGTTTTTGTGTGTTTGGTGTGAGAGGCGGCTTGGAGATGCTGCATAGTTCAAGCGTGCACTCTTGCACGGTATTTAGAACTTCTACATAATTAATTAAGATTCCATGTAACGAACTTGTACTTTTAAACATTTCACATACATTGTTTTTGACAGTGGGACCTGTATATGCACTAAGCTCTAATGTGTGCATATGAAAAAAGAACGGCGTTGAAGTAGACCAAATCGGGATATTCATGCTGATTCGTTTTGTATAAACGTCTTAGTTTTAACAAGAACGAACAATAGGTTGACAACAATGCTCATGAAGATTCCACAATAAAGCTAAAGTATAGGGAATGTATTAACTTCAATTTTATAATTTGGTACTTGAATTTGATGATGGGAGTAAAATACTAGTTTGTGTTTTTCTGTATGTTTACTTTTATGCAGTAGATAAATACTACCAATAGCTGTTTCAGCGGAATTGTGTTGTGTCCTGCATAGATATAATTTCCATATGGGATTGAATTTTGTCGTTGGTTTACATTCTCATTGCATGAATATCTGAATCTATATCTGAATGTTCATATATAGTTTAGGGTTTGTCTGCCGGCATAATCATAAATTGGTATATTGCATAATAACTTAACAGGTTATTTACTTCACAGGACATTGCAACTGTGGGGTGACGAAAAAAATCAATATTAAATACCCAGAAATGCAAAAGAATTGTAAATTTTCACATTTGCTCAAAAACCAGTCCAAAGCTAATGTACATTTCGAAGCATTTTCAGTTTTTTAGTTACTCAGCTCAGCAATGAAATTTATGGAAGCAGGAAACTTATATATTATCGAAGAAAATAAAATATTTTGTCGTAATATTCATTTAAGCAGCACTTATAACAATAATTAAATGTTACGTGCTATATATAAATCTGTAATTAGCTGCTGTAAAGAAACTAAAACATGGTTTCTTTCTGTTCTGGTTAGTATAAGCTTTCTGAAATTGCTAAATTTGACTTAAAGACTCTGAATGACAATCTTCATAATGAAACTTGTTTTCTTCAAAACCTGAAACAAAACATTTAGAGTGGAATCGTATACCGGTAGAAGCGGAGTTTAAACCGATTTTAGGCTTATCCTAATCGCGTAACTCGGTTTAAACCAAAAGATTAGGTTTTCGCTTAGCCCGACCAACTTAAGCCAAAATTACGGGATATTGGTATCCTGTAAGTCGGCTTAGCCAGAAAACGGGCTTAAAATGCTGCGACCGCTCGGACCAGTCGTAAGTCCAGCTGGCTTGCATCTTTGCATGCAATAAACGTGAATTTCACCAGTTAATTTCTGCTGTTAAAGAAATAAAATTGTAGATAGATGCGCGTGTGGGTAATTATTTACTCACAAAATATAAATAAATGTCACAACTTATTTTTTTCAACTCAAACTTCAGTAAATTCTTTCATTTCAGCGGAAATTAGTACAAAATGGAGGTTGATGGTGGTCACACGTCTTAACTTTAACTGTATGCATTTTTTTGTAGGTGATCTCGCACTACTGAATTTTTGGGATAAAAAAACCAAACCACCAAACCATAACCACTGATAACTTTCATCGATTTTCTACAATAAATCAATAATTATATTTCAATGAATACTAAGTTGGAGAATATAGGATGTCTCTTAGGAAGGCAGCTGAACCTTTACCAAGGACTAACATAATTTCCAAAATACGTTTCTTTACATTTAAAATGCCAAACTTTTACATATATATGAAAAATGGCGCATTGATCAACTGATTGAGCAATGGTCTTAGCCGCTAAACCAGTCAGTAGTACAACCATTACTAAATAACTTCACCGTGACTTCCTTCCTTGTTTTGTTAGAAAATAAAAACCAGGATAGTAATGCTACTCTGTTTGTGAAAGGTCATCTGAGTTCATTTCCAAGAACCTGCAGAAAGACTTTATTATTATTTATCAGCCAATTAGCTAAGTGATTTTTCTTGTTGTGTGTCGCGGCTGGAATAAAATCATATGGTGGTCAGCACGCGATCTTAATTACATTATTTGAAAGTTTAATCAACCGAGAGAAATAGAGAGTTCGACCTACCTTGGCATATAATTACTTCAAACTCCGGAAATACACTGAACGAAGCTGAGTCATTACATACATTATGGGTTTTCATTGAAAACTTTTGAGTGAATCAATTTGATTCAATCAAATAATCCTTTTCGGTTTTAATTAGCAAGTCGTTCGTGATACAGTTCTAAGTTCAGTTTCCAGTTTATTTCAAACCTGATTGAAATGATTATTTTTTTATAAAATAGAGCTGGAGATACAAACAAATTGGATGGTAATAGTTAAATATTTGTTTATGTGAAACTCCGTTTTGCTTCTGACTCAAATCTAACCACTGGCTTGTTCACCCTGAGGAATTGGAAAAGGGAAAGGGCCATATTGCGAACCTTATGGAGGGTGGGCCCAAGCCGCTCCGTAATGAGTCATATACCAATCGAAAGCTCTTAACGAGCTTATCAAAAGTGTTGCTGGGCACAAGTTCCAATTCCGTGAACCATTGGCAGTTTTGGTCTCTTGAAGTCAGAAGTTTTGCATGTAAAACTTATGGCAGCACCACATTGTGATGTGCATGTCTGGAGGGGCTTCAGACCAAGTGCCAAAACACCGCTTGTCATAGTTTAGGCGTCAAGTGTCTGTGTAAAAGTTCTTCAGCTAGTCACAGAAATGTTGGACAAAAGACAAAATAAAATAGAAATAAGTTTTGCTAAAACAACCTGCTATTTCCAGTACGTTTCTATAAGCATATCTAAACATAGTCGAAAATCGAAAACTAATCGCGATTAATCGCGATTAAACCGATTTTTGTCCAAACGTTTTATCCAAAAATCGGAAACGGTTTGATCTGTGAAAAATCGTTTGTAAACGTTTTGTACAAAAATCGGATCGGAATCGCGATTAATCGCGATATTTACAAACCGTCATTTTATATGTGCGTGGTAAACGAAACCTGAAAAACTTATTGCTATGTAGGTCAGGAGCTTCATGATAGAGCAGATTTACACCAAATATTTGGATGTTTTGTGCGTATTGCCTATGTTTTATTGTGTGTAAATCTCTTTATTTCAATTTGTCAAGCTTAAAATGGATTTTCCGGCATAAGTTCTGTGGTTGGAAAAAATCGCGATTTTACCGATTAGCAAACGATTTAACCACTAATCGGATCGGATTCGAAAATGTTTTGGAAAATCGGATCGGTTTTTCCGATTATCCAAACGTTTTCATCAAAAATCGGATCGGAAATCGTTTTGGAATCGCCATTAATCGTTTGCCTTCACTACTTGCATACAGTGGCTGCTTCCTTTCTGATGATCTTCATCTGGCTAGCGTTTATCTTGGCTTATATACTTTATTCAATGTGGTCAGGTTCAAAGTGTTGGTTGTTGAGGGCAATTGCTCCTACTCCGGCAATTGGTGGTTTTAGTATGTGTATTTATAATAGTTTTTGCCTGAGATAAAATGGTTTACATTGTGGCCTTAATTGATAGAAAATACGACAAATAAAGTGAATAATATGCTATGCGTAATATTGCACGAAACTTGGATTATTAAAAAAAAAATAAGGAATCCATTCAATAAACTGGTTGATATGTTCAGTGACTACATCCCAGCCGGTGTCATAAGAAATCCTTCGTTTACGTTAGCAGTTTTAATGTCTATGGAGTGGAAAGTAGAAGCAGTTAGTCTTTGACAAACTCTCTACACACTTTAGCAATTGTAACTTAAATATTATAAAATTATGTGGCATTACAAAACATACAACCGAAAAACTAGAAATTTTCTTTTCCTTATGTCAATGATAATTAACGAAATATATTTTGTAAGACATTGGGTAGTATACTTATTACTATTTTTATAATATGTACAGCAACAACCGTTTCACTGCATCTAGACGCCTCTGCTACGTTACAATACAATTGCAAAACTTATGTGCATTTTTGTTCAGAATTTGTACAATCTTACGGTTAACACTAAAAAGTGTAAAACTTACGATAACTGATTTAGTTCCAGAATAGCAAGTAGTGATATTATGAAAATGTTTTGAGAGGAATTTGTTAACTTTTATCAAAATCTCTGAAGCATTTGAACGCCGGAAATGCTGCGATTGCGCTTGCTGGGATACTATTGGTATATAGATGCCTGGATACTCCCTGTCGATGGTTTTATATATATATAATGAATCGGGGGCGAAACGTACACATATAAACTTTGACCACATTGTTGATTATTCTAGCCGCTAAACTAGCTAACGGGTGAGGTAAGCGTCGCATTTTACAACCCTTGAAATTCAGGAATTAAAATAACCGTTTGCTAAGCTAAGGCAGAGCGGATTGTTTTCGTTTGAACGCCTAATAATTTTCCATATGACAATTTGTTGATGGAAAATTATAATAATTCATGTACTTCTCTATCTACCAGACTTGCCAGGAATGAAAACGAAAAATGGCTATCGTAGATTTGCAGTTGTATGTCAGGAAAATCTAATTGCTCATTTAACTATTGTTATTTAAAAGCAATATTATGTAAATAAAACACAGTCTAAGTTGCATGAACTGGCATAAGCTAAATCCGTTAATACACAAATGTCGAAATATATTATATGTATAAACAAAATATGATTTTTGAAGAAACTGGGCAGGAAAGTTAACAAAGAGAGTTTGAGCATGGAAATCCGCAAACTACATAAAAATTTACTTTTGTGAAGTAAGAACAAAAATTAGCTGCAAGAAGTCTTTGTACCTATAAGAAAAGTTTGTCTACAAATGGAAACTGACTTGAAAACGGCGACAAAGACACGCAATACATTTTGTTTTCCAGTTTGGTTTATTGAACCAACTTTCCACATGTAAATAGTTGCCTTTCGTTTTAACCATCATTTTAAATTTTAGCCATGGTTTTGCAAAATCTATTGGTGTAAGCATGATTTGTGTGCTTAAATTTTAATTCTAAAATCGCAACGCAAACTTGGGCGGGACTCCGCACTCCAACTACAAAGGGGACTCCGACCTACAAGGGGACTCCGGGACTCCGACTTCAAAGGGGACTTCTGGAGTCCCGGAGTCCCGCCCAAGTATGATCACAAGCGTTCAACTTTTAGAGTAATAACTTCAAATTTTTTAACTTAAATGTACAATATACATACCAGGACATTTGTGCGTTTTTTACGTTTTGCAAAGCTTATATAATTGAGCATGTTTTTACTTTGACTTCTATAACCTCTTGACTCTGCCTGGAAAAAATATTTTTTTACGTTCTTGGCCAATGTTCCAAATTTCCAAAATGGTTTTTCTAACCTTGATGACTCTTTTGTAATTTTCGACGAAATACTAGATATCAAAGAATATATAAATTTTTCCTCAGGCGCAATCTCCACAACATAGCTAATTATACCAAGCACACATCCCACTCCATACACAACAAAAATCACAATAATATTTCCTTCCAACGTAGCACTCTGTGGTTCTTGTGGTACCTCTTGACTAAAAACTTTAGTAAGATTTTCTGCTTTAGCCAACCAATCTTTAATTCCAGATTCTACTACGTAACAGCTTTGCGTTAAGTAAAATTGAGTTTGGTACATAGTTTGCAACTTTATTCAAATTGTTGGGTAAGTATATGTATCTATTCCTACGGATGCTAAACTTTTTCCAATTGACTTGACTGCTTCATGTATTTTGAAGCTAAATGTTCCGCTAGTACCACAGCCGTATTGTTACACGCCCGCAAAACCTCTTGAGTAATTGTTTGTAAGTAATAGTCCACGTTGACCACATGCAACAAAGCGCAATTGCTTAAAATGATTTTCAACTACTACATTATGCTTGGTCATATCTAAGATGAACTCTTCATTAAGCACAATTTGAATGCTATGTATAAGATGCTCAAATTTATACAACTCACATCGGTCACTGTTAGGCGCTACTGTTGTGTAACCCTTTCTTCCAACATAACATGCATCTCCGTACTGAACGTAGTGTGTATAATTAGACAGCAATAAGACAACCAATCTAGATAAGGCAAAATAAAACCTATCAAAAAATCACCAGCCATAACTGTACGTTTTTCAACTTCTGACTGAGTTAATATAACATAACGGTTTAACTCTTCGTGAGTGCTAAAACCTACCACAATTGCTTCTTGTGTTTGTCTAGAGTACTCTAACGACATCACTTCTTTTGGAGGCATTTGCGAAAAAGCGGTTAAATTAAGATTCTCTCCTGCGCAATTGTATGTATCAAGGTGGTACTCCAATAGATTTACTGAAGATAAGTTACCGTTACTATTCTGATCTGGCTCATCTGCTAAAACAAAAGCCAGATTTTCCGCAGTACTTGGAAAATAATCCGCACGGGCGCTAACTGTGTCACTAATTTTCCAAGGCATCCATAAACATAAAGAAGACAAGTACAAACTATTGTAAAGTACGGGAACAATAAAGTGATATACGGGAATAGACAAATAGAACAGTCCATATGTATCATTTGGTGTTTGGTGGAAATTCATTTACGTTAAGCTAAAATGCGCCATAACTTATGGCCCATAACAAATGTTGGCATAAACAGATGGATTTGTGCAACGCCGCACCATGAATTAGTAATAAGTTTCTTGTTAAAAATGGTTCCATGTTTGAGCACACTGCTTTGAATTTCAGATTAAATTCCCTTGAATGCAATTTCAAGGTTAAATGAAATGTTTTCAGGTGTATAGTGGCTTTGAAAAGGTGGCAAGAGTGTGTGTGTATTTTGCAATATTACAGGAATATTTGTTGGAAATATGTCTGCTTCAATCTAGTTCATTATAATTAGCAGTGGATTGCAATCATTTTGAAATTGCTCAACAAGTGTGTTGAGATTTTCAATTCGAAATGTTGACAGATTAGGGGATTTTTGTCGGCCAAAGATCGATGGCAACTGAAGATTTGCGAATATCCGTTCATTAGTAAACAGAGGTCAACTGGGTCAGCTATTTCAAGGGCAGAATTCACCAGAAAAAGTAGTGAAAGAAAAACCAATAAATTTTTCATTCTTATATGCATACAAATAGCAAATCTGTCTACTTAAAATTTCTATCTGGAGACTTACATATGTTAAGTCACTGGCCTTACTTACTTACAGCGACGTTAAGTAACACTTGTCAACAGTCAACTTGAGTCAACATTGCTTTTATTGCACTTTTCTATTGCATTGGTTCAAACAAAAGCGTTTGTTTCCTATGAGGAACAGGAAGTTAGGACTTACTTCGTAATAGGTAGTGATAAAACCCGACTTTATACAATATGCAATATAGCTCGAGGGTTTTACCTGTAATATGTTTTGCTTGGGTCTTCCTGATTTAACCAATGTACATTCGTATTTACATATTCAATAATTGTTTCTAAGCCTGTGAAGTGAGTCTGAGTTAAGTAGTTGGGTATATATATCACAAATACAGATTTAAAATATATTTATGCCAATTGAATAAAATTTTTAAACTATTTGTAGGTTGATTAAGTAAATAGCCAAAATCGATTATATGCATCAGAAATGTGGAATAATACTAAACATCCATGGTAAACCATTAAAAAATGCTCGCTGCTGAAGACGATAATATGAATATAAACGTATAATAATAATAATAATAATAATAATAATAGCCCTAAATGCCTTGTCTAGAGCCGATTTAACCTGGTCTAGAGCCGACTTAGCCTGGTCTAGAGCCGACTTAGCCTGGTCTAGAGCCGATTTAACCTGGTCTAGAGCCGACTTAGCCTGGTCTAGAGCCGACTTAGCCTGGTCTAGAGCCGATTTAACCTGGTCTAGAGCCGACTTAGCCTGGTCTAGAGCCGACTTAGCCTGGTCTAGAGCCAGAGCCGATTTAGCCTGGTATAGAGCCGACTTGGCCTGGTTTAAAAATAAAGTCTACGGACAGACGGACGGACACACGAACACCGACATCTGCAATAGCTCCTCTGCTGAAGCAGCGAGCTAATAATACTAATACTTTTACTTTGTATGCTAGATCTGAAAAACTTGTCGCAAGGAAGCGGAAGTTTGTGTGCAACAAATTCTGCACGTGCCATCATCTCAGAAAGAGTGTAATAAGGTACTATTTTTTATCGACATCCAACTTTACATTTTGTAGGCACATTCTACTTCCTCTTGCCAATAACAACTTCCTGTCTCCTAAACCACATTCTTTAGGTAAAAGCATCATTTCTTGAGGCTTCATTCGCACCAGTTTCTTAATTTCTTCAACCAATGTCTGGTTACCAGACGCAGCGTGTTGAACAAATCGAAGTAAAGGGACCTTTGATCTTGATCTATCTATTCTACTATTGTCCACACATAGTTCCAAAGCATCTAAACAATTTTAAAGATTGCTCCAAGTATATCAAATATATTATATATATTTTTTCATTTCAAGCCAACTGAGATTTATTACGGACGGGAAATCAGAAGTTTGAAACGAAATGATAAAATTGATGTTGGAGCACACTGAAGTATTGCAAGATCCGAATGATTTATATGTTTGACAAATTCCAATAATCAAATTGTGGCGAGCATCGACAATTCATCCAAATAATATAGTGCATGAGCTTTTAAATTTGCACAAACTTTCTAGTGAAATTAGCACCGCTTGATGTATTCAGCGTATATGGTAACAAGTTATTGTACAACCTTGTTCAAGTTTTACAAAATTTACTTCAAAGTCGATAAGATAAAGTTTATGAGGAAGTTCTGTTGGCATGCAATAAAAGCGCAGTCGTTTTACCAGAGTATTTGTCAGTGCAATATATGAAGAAGCTTGCAACTTTAGGAAAGCATTTGGCATCAGTAGGAAAAGATGGGTTTACTAACCTAAACATAGGAATTGATATTTTGCTTTATGTCTCGAATTCAATTTTGCCATACGCAAAGCGAATGGTTGAATCTGGTATTGTATACGGGATATCTGAATCACAGAACCTGACAACAATGTTTAATCAAGAGGTAGCTCCAGAACTTCAAAATGCTTCATTGAGTGGTAATATTATTGTTTTATTTGTTACGTACGGAAGTGGTTGTGCTTTGTGCTATCAGTCTACAGATCTGTGTATTTGAGTATATTTCTAATGCAAACTTTCTCGATACTTGCTTTTGCATTGCTATGTATAGGTTGTACAAAGTATTATCAATGGTATTTCAAAGCCACCAAGGCTTTTATGGATGTTCCTTAAGTCTTGTAGGTACATTTGGAGAAAGGATGGTAGCATTGAACAAATGAAGTATTGTAAGCAGGGCTGCAAATAATCTTTTTATTATTCGTCTTAGTTAAAGCTAATTTGCCGACAAAACTGGCTCCTTTAATATTTCAGATGTAGGAATCCCGGTAAGTGCTGGTACACCTAGAAGTTTTACCAGAAAATACATCAATAAGCAAATTTATAATCAAGGATTTGGTATGGTGTATATTTCCGTGCGTCCAAATTTTTTAACGATTTGATATTCAAAAAAATTTATCCAAAAACACGTCTATGATTACTTTACGAATACGGAAAACTTTGTTTAGCCTTAAGTTTTGCATGAACTTGAAAACAACTGATTTAAACAAAATAAACCCTACCTTGCCAAACAAAAAGCCGTTCCGGCATTGTAGCTAATTGGACGCATATTAGGTTGCCTTGTTAGCAATGCTTTACAAAATGATTTTAGGATTTTGCTATCGGTAATGAGCAACGTTAATTTGAATAATGATACAAACGTGAATCAATTTTGTTAGAGTACTGTAGTATGTTTGCGGAATATAACCTCAAAAGAATTTATTTGGCCAGGTGGCTCCTCCTTCATTGAATGCGTATAGAAATTTATGAAACTATTAACTAGTTGGAATTTAAGCAGCCACTTAAAACAAACAATATTAAAAACAACTAAATATTTACCTTCAAGCAAAATTGTAAACCGTGAGGTCTGTCAAATTTTCCGTTAAATTTTATCACCATTTGTATTAGCATTTGTTTTGGCACTGAAAATCACAATGTCATAGTATGCAGGAAAAGGATTAATCCGTTTTTAAAAACAGTTTAGAATTTGCTTTCGGAAAGAAATCAGCCTGCCAAACAATATATTTTGCTACGATATTAGGCATACAAATAAAAAAACAGAAACCTGTCAAAATGTATAGAACAATATCGTACCGCTTGCACAAAATCATGGAGCTAACACACGCCGTAGGTCGTAGGGTTGGAGCTACTTGCATTTGGTATACGCCAAATACCATGTCGTATCAAACTGACAAAACATCAGCAAGAAAAATGCGGTATAATTTTGTTCTAGCATCTGTATGGTGCATTCTATCATTATTTAAGATTCTAATCTATTGGGAACTCGGGGACAAAGATAGTCTACACATGACAATATCCTGGTGGATTGCTTACGTTGCACTTTTCTTTACCTTTGCTCACGGTAGATTTTGCGACTGGGAGCTTGCAAGAACAGCCGAAGGATTGATGCAATTAATAATCAAAATAGAGGACACTCATACATCAAAAGGGTTTAAATTTACCAAAGGAACATTTCTTTTAATTGACATATTTCTCGGTATTTTAGTAGCTTCGTGTTTTGGTACCCTGTCGTTTATCTGGTTATTTTCTGTGCTATACCCTGAAAGCTTAATATTTCTTGGCAGTTTTATTCCGCCACAGTATTTTTTTCTACCAAACAAGATGCTTCTTGCTCTATTTCACGGTTACATTTTAACTGTACTGTTTGCAAGCTTAGTATGCAAACAAGTTTTAATAATAAAGTATAACATTCTAGTATATTTCATTGTAAAACATGAGCTCCGCTTAAAACAAAAATCTTACTTATGTCTTCCGAACTTTAGAGAAATTACAAACTTACAAAAGTATTACAGAGCGTTTCAATTGTTACATGCAAATGCACTAACAGGGACATCGTTAGGTTTATGTATAGCTGTTATGAACGTATTAACTGAAAGTGTGTCTATTTATTTAAATTTTGTATTAATTCGGTTTTGGAACACTTTGGCGCAACTTACTAAACTACCAATGATCATTGGAGATACTTGGATTCTGCAAGTGTGGACATTTGTCTTAGAAATTGGCCGTTTACATTTTGCTCAGGGTGGGAAAACAATAAACTCATGGAAAAATTGGAACTGGGGTACTAGAAGGCAAAATAAGGAAATGAAAATGTTTTGTCGTAGTTGTAAACCTATTGTACTGGGCTTTGGTTTACAGTTTGTAATACGAAGAGGTACAGTGCTTACGTTTTATAAAGGTGTTTTGAGAGGAACGTTTAGAACGTTGGCACTGACACGACCCAAGTAGCAATCAAAATATTGTGACTTGTGTTGATAAGTTTAAGAATAGTATTAACTGCAATTTAAGTGTGTTGCTAATTAGGTACTTTATAAATGATTTTACAAAAATGATCGATTGGATCACTTATTTTGTTTGTTAAATAGCATTTGTCGATGGTTACAAGATTATGTTGTATGAGTTAAATGTTTGATGACTTTGGCACAAATATTGTGTTTAAAGTCCTAAATTTATTTTATGGCACAACCGACATTTTTTCTCCATGCATGAAAATAGTTGATTATACTTTTATTAGTTCAAATTGAAAGTGACTTTAATTAAAACAACAAATAATATAAGTTCCAAGTTTGGTCAGTTTGGTGTAAGATTTTGTATGCATACGAATTTCAGTAATACTACTGACAGCAAATAAATAAAAAGTCTTTTTATCTAATAGCAATTTTAATGCTAAGGACTCTTGAAAACAAATTACTTCAAAGCTATCCATTACCATGCAATTTTTCTTAAATTAAATTCATAGCAAAGTAAACATGTTTGCCTAAACTGCGTAAATGTTTGCTGTGGTCATTCTTGCTGCTAGTACCTTGATGGTGTATGGGTTCTGTTGCGTTATTACAAAGAGAAATGAACAAATTTTTCCGATTTTGAAAATACATGTAACATGTTAGCACAAAAGGAGAACAAGCTGCAAATACGGACATGTAGAAAGATTGGAATTCGGATAGGAAACTTTTATTATATAAAAGAGACGAGTGGATTAGAGCACATGATGGCTGCGGTTGAAAACACTACGAATGTGCTAATAATGTAAATGGGATTTGAATGTAGTAACTAAAAACACTTGGTGTTAAAGTTGCTGACATAAGTTTTTGTTACGCTTAGGCTTCTAAAAATAAAATTCGTAGACCAAATCTTGACACATAAATTAAACTATGGTAACATTATTTTAAAATGCCGATAAACCACCTTCAAGTTCTGGTTATATATCGGATACCCAGCTAAGCAGTCTCAAGCAAAATATAAGAAATGAGCGCTATGAAGAATTAAAAGATTTATAGTTATGCATAAGTGTTGCTGACAGTTTAACTACCCATTCACATTAAGATTTAGTGAATACATTTTTTGAAGATGCAGCAAAATGCTATAACAAGCTAATGGCAAGTTTAAAAATTGGTACATGGCATATTGGGAAAAGCAAAGCAAAATTTAAATTAATTCAATTTTAAGAGAAGAGAGAGTTCCGCAAGCAAGTCAAAGAATAGGTTTGCTACACTATATCTTAATCCAATAAGCATCCCTGCGATATCTTCAACTAATCTGTTCAGCTGCAAATTACCGCCGAAACAAAAAACAAACTAAACATACCTTAACCATCACAAATTTTGCAGGTTTTCAGTGCAATAAAAAATCGTTTATAATTTTACCTAGTAAACCTAGATTTACTTTTAATTTTTAGGACAAGCAACAAATGTCAATAGTATTAGAACGACTGTACATCCATTTTGACCATACCCTTGGCAGTGTAATTTTAGAATGGAGAAAAACAAGCAGTGCGCTGAACAAGGTTGTATTATCTTTCCAAACAGATAGAAATCCGAGAACGGACTAACTCAGATAGAACTGACACTGTAGGGGTTCACCACAACTGGTTCATTTTCCCGGGCAAAATAGCACCACAGGAAATCCTCGCACCAATGCCTCCTCCATCCCCTCTTTCTAATGAAATTGTACCCGAGCTCCTACTAATTTCCAGCTCTTCCTCTGCATTCAGGAAATCCTCCACAGTCTTCCTTCCAATCACTTCCATGAAGAGGCAACTATTGCCACCTCCTACCTCTGGGGTTCAGCCCCTCCTCCAGTCACCCTCAGTTTCCAGCAGCATTGGGCAACAGCCTCTTTCCCTCCGCCCACTTCTATTCGGGGTAGCACTCCTTAACAATCCCTCTAAAATCCCCTCCTTCTCCTTTGTCCCTCCACCTCCTTCAGAAGTTTTGGACCAGAATACACCCCGGACAATTGCTTCTTGACCTGGATTCTATTAAATTATAATTATTTGTCTAACTCCTTCTCTGTCTTCTAAATCCCTAGTCTCTTAATTCCCAGTCCAGTGACCGTGAGTGTGCTAGCTCACTTTTGCTCTGCATTACAATTTCCTCTGCCCTCAAATCCCCTTCATTCCCCTTCTAACCAGCAACCTTCAGTTCCTCCGCTTTCATCGCAAATCTTAGCTTGAACCTTCAGTTCCCTCTCTTTCATCGCCATTTTCTATTTTTTTTACCAGCAATTCCAGAGCCGGAGGCACCTCCTCCAACTCCTCCGCGTCCCACTTGCTCAGGTATTTCAGGATTCCAATCTTTTGCTCCCTGTAATTCAGTTCCTACTTCCGGGCACTCATTTCCCTGGCCATCTTATACAACCTCATCTCCCTGCATTTCAACTTCTCAGCGTTCTCAGCCTTTGCCTCCAACTCCTTTTCCAACAGGTTCCATTGTTCCCTAAACTAATAAAGTTGTCCCTCCGTCAACCCTCCACTTCCGTTGCATTTCTTTCAAATTGATAGGTGGATTGATACAATTTCAATTGGCGGAATAAAATAGCTTTAAAAAAGAATTTGTGGACTTTTATTTTTTAAATCTGCATTTGTAGTATTTGAACGTCAGAAAAATGGCAGGTACATTTGATGGAGTATTTATTCAGCATAGATGTAACATAAGCGCAAGGCGAATAGTTAGAATATGAAACTACTAATAATAACCTTACTATGAGAGGATTAATTTCATAAATATTACCAAAACCTTGTTTGCCAGCCGTACTTACCAGCGTGGGCTAGCGTTTGCTTTGCTACTTTTCTTTCAAACCTCCACCCCCAATTATTCTCTGAGAACCAATCTATCTAACGAATGAGCTTGCTACTACCAGCTCAACCAAAAAATCCAATGCTGGCGAACCAACACAAAAATTTTATAAAATCTAAATATTATTTACAATAGGTATACGTATAAGTTATTACTAATTACGGATTATTAGTGCTACATCGCTAATTTACTTGGCTACTTGGAAGGGGTCTAATCAATTACTCCGTGGCCACACCAGGGTTGATATCAAAACCAGCACAACCTTGTGCTGGGCTTTTGTTGAGTTTGGGCCTGAAGCCCTCCGAGCTGAGATGGGTAGATATTTGGATTATTACTGAAAATGAGGATAAAACTCAAATTTGGTAGAAGATTAACACGTATCAAGTTTGAAAGTAGATTGATTCCTTGGTTTAAAGGATAATACGGAGTGATTGACCTCGGTGAATTGGGTTTGATAATTTAGTAATGCTACTCCACCTCCACAAAGAAACCAATTGTTGTTGAAGCCTTACAAAAAATGTTGATGGATTCAATTCATTGAATTGGTGAAGTTAATTAATTACTGTATTGTAAAAATGTATTTAACTAATTGACCTATACAAGAAAAAATAATTAATTTCAGCCTATAGCATTTAATTAAATAATTTGTTTTAACAGAAATCAATTCTGTACGCAAACCATCAGGTTTTATTCTCTGATTTTCTATTGAACGTTAGTGAAATGTGGTACGTATTGAAAACAGCAAGTTCATGCTGAACGCTGAATCATATAAAAATGCATAATTCTGGTGGATAATTAATTTAATGGCAGAAGCTCACGTAACTCGTAATAGTAATTTGGAATTCACCACTTACCAGCAATAATATTATTCTTTCCAACAAACTCATTATGATTTTACTGTTTCAAATAAGTATATTTAGAAAGTTTGTATCAATTTTACACAAACCATCTTTCATTATTTCATCAAACGTATTTCTAACTACAATCAATTATATTCTGCATTACATATGGTTGATTGTAGCATTGTGTTTAACCTGGCCAAATAGAATGATTCATTCCTTCACTGAAAAATGGAATGCTGCCGACCTTAAATGGAAAACAGCCTAAGTTCCCGATTTACTTATCAACCCCGGATTTTGTTGCAATTCTGGTTTGTTATGGAACTTAATGAGACCATTGGAAGTACCTATACAGAGTTACCTTTTATAATATACACAGCAACAACTGTTTCACCGCATCTGTTAGGTTGAAATACAATCATAAAATTTGAATGTATTGTTGTTTAAAATTTATACAATCGTAAGTGCATTGTGTAAAATAGTGAAACTACAAGGACTGGTTTAGTGACAGAATAGCAAATAAATAAATGAAATTTTAAAAAAGGGAATGGTTAAATTTTATGATTTTTTAAGAATTTGAACGCCGAAAATGCTGCATTTGCACTTGCTGGGGTGTTCTAAATGTACAGATTTCTAGTGGTCTCTGGTCGGTTGTGGATTCAGTTTAAAGATCTCTTTGCCGTATTGGGGTCACAATCAGGCTATTCGGTGTCACAATGAGGCTATTTGGGGTCTAAAATGGTCAAAATCAGCAGATCGAAACCATTATTAGCTCGCTGCTGCTGCAGAAGAGCTATTTAGGATGTCGTCTCCGTCTGTTTATCCGTCTGTCCGTCCGTCCGTAGACTTTATTTTTGGGTTTAATGGGCTCCAAACCAGCAAAATAGGCTCTAAACCAGCAAAATAGGCTCAATCCTTTTCGCATGGCAATTAAGTAGGACTATTTTGAGATTAAAGTGGCGTTAACATTATCGTGTTGTCAGAACCTACATGGTAATTAAACTGGGGAAGCCAAGCAGTGAACGTGGGAATTCTTTTGGAGCAGGTATCAGCTGGAATGGGAATTTCAAAAATATGGATCAACCCTTGACGTGGGAATTGTTTGTAATACAAGGGAAACGAACGTAATTTTACGTTATCCCACCGGCACGAAACGGCATGCGAGAACGGATAAATCCGTTTCACCGCTCAGCTGATCAAATAGGGGCTGCGGATAAATACGTTTTTCCGCATGCAAAACGTTTTTGAGTAGACGGAATAGTACGTTTTTCATTCAGCCAATCAGATTGCGGGAACGGAATTTTCCGTTTTCCCGCGTTAGAAAACGTACTCGATGAACGTATTATTACGTTTTACCAAACGTAAACACTAAACCAGCAAAATGGGCTCTAAACCAACAAAATAGGCTCTAAACCTGCAAAAATGTTTCTGCACATGATTTTATGGTAGGTGTTTATACTCTAATATCGTCTTTAGCAGCGAGCATCTTTAATTGGTTTACCATTGACTGGTTATCTATTATAGAGATGTTTTACCTATTGTGGATGGGCTAAATGGGCTTTAAACCTGGTTAAATTGGGTCTAATCCAGGTCTTTCGCAAGCATTTTTAATGGTTTAACATAGCCTGGTTGTGTATGTAGAAGCAATATAAGCAAAAATTTCAAACATATGGCAAATTACGACGTTTGGGTGAAACCGTTTTCTTTAAAGATTCGTAGGTAGACTTTTTAACACAATTCTATTTTTTATTCCTTAAGATGGTATAATTTTTTAAAACACTTTTAAATGTTGTAATTGTATTGCAACGTAACAGTGCAGTGAAACGGTTGTTGCTGCGCACATAACATGCGCAGGTTAACTAATTGGAAGGGGAGGAGTTGGTGGTGGCCACGGCACTGGAATTGCTGATTAAGGAAAAGAAACTTCGGATCGGAATCGCGATTTTAACACAGTGAGTTAAACTCACTGGTGATTTTTTGCTTTCCTGGTACACAAATCTGGAAAACATGATTGCTTGTAGGAGAGGAACTTCATTACAAAGCAGAAGTACACCAATTATTTTGGTTTTTGAGTATTTTGACGATTTTTTATTATTTGAAATTCTCATTATTTCAGTTTGCAAGGCTCTAAATAGATTTTGCGACATAGGTTTGCGGTGGACAAAAAATTGCGATTTTCCGATTAACAAACGTTTTAAACACTAATTGGATCGAAATCAAAAATGTTTTGGAAAATCGAATCGGTTTTTCCTATTATCCAAACGTTTTCATCAAAAATCGGATCGGAAATCGTTTTGAAATGGCAATTAATCGTTTGCCTTCACTATGCGTGGTGCTTATTCTTTGTGTTTTGGATGGTTTCAACACTTTGTTTAATTCTAAAAGAAAATTAAATGTCAGTTAGGTTTCCCGGTTTTGCTATAATATTTAAACAGATACACAATTCGGTTTTACTGATAATGCAAATACCTGTAAACATTTCCTTCGCCGAACCATTTACTGCTCTCATTTTTCTGCTTGGAATGTTTCTGTACATGCCATACGGAAACGAAATTACTAGTTTTGTAACCGTAAAGAATCGCCTTCCGGTATCAATTCAGAAAAGGATTTAGTATTATGTGGTTTTCAAGTTAATAACATCAACCAAAAACCCTGTACACTTTTTGTTCAACATGCTTGCTTCCAACTGATTTTAAATGGAACAAACTACACGTTTGTTGAAAAGCAAATGACAAGACAAGGACGACGAAAACACTGGCACCTTGCGTAGCTAGAGATCCAGCTAAGGTTGAAATATGGGCCAGCCGTGGAATGCCATTTTAATAGAGAAGAAAGCAACCTAACACCTCGGTATATTATTATAAATACTATATTATCACTATATGATACAAACTGTTCAACAAATATACGAGGCTGGACTGATGCAGCAATGGGATAAGATGGCACTATACTCTGAAAAAAATTTGGAACAAACGTGCATTTATTCCTCTGTACACCACTAATAAGCCTGAAGTTAGTAAGTTTAAAGATATTTTACCTGTGGTTTTGCTAATGTTTGGTTTTTGAGTGATAGCTGCAATTCTTGAGACTTTTAACGTTTTTAAGTTAAGATTTCATTTATATATGAAATAAACTGGATATATTGTTAGTGTTTCGAAGAACTTTATACACAATTGAAAAATGTATCACATCTTGATCAGTTGACAGGTATTTTTTCCCAAATGTGTGCTCTGTGGTCAACTACTAGTTTTCCTTGGCTTGAATAAAAAGCAAGCATTTCTTAGCAAAACAGCCATTGCAATTTTTAAAATATTAATCATTTGAAGCTTAAAACTTAAGTTATATGGTTATATTTATATGCAATCTGATCTAAAGCAGTTAGTCTCAGTTAATTTCAAAACGTATTTATGACAGATGTTTGAAACAGTCCGGAACTTTTACGAGACTACTAAGCATTCAAGTGAACACACGTGCGGTATTGATTGAGCTCATCAACGAAAGCAATTACAGTCCTTGTCAAAATATTTGTTAGGAAAAACTAAAAGACACTCTTTAGTTGTGTAAGATGAAATGATTATAGGCATGTATATTATGCTTCATATGTCTACAGGTAGACCATAGGAAATTAAATTTTTCAAGCACGTGCGTACTTAAGTACGCCTTAAAAATTCTATAACCGTAGCTGATAGTCCATCAATTGTTTAACCATCCTGATTAAAATACTTAAGCTAACACGAGTTGGCTCTGTCATTTATATGTTAACAGGATGTACTATTTTGGTATCATTACATGCCAAGCAAACAAAGCCGTCTAATGTCTCCGAGTTAAGTTCCTACGTTAGCATGCAAGATACCTAGGTACAAGTTTATTTCGCAGTATCGTCAACTGAAAAATTTAGGACGAATAAGTATTGTTAAATTCTTGTATTTTCTGAAGTGCTCTGAACTTGAAACAGAACTTTTGGAAACCATATAATAAAATATTTACAGGCTTTTTTACCCAGTTGTAATGCATTAGTATATCATTAAACAAAACAATGAATCCATTTTTTGCAATATTGATTCTCTTTTATACGAGCGCTACAGCCCGCGACATATCATATGCTGTGAAACTAGCTAAATACTTGCCTCCATCTGACACAACAGTTGTTTATATGCACGATAAGATTTATGTGAATAGTTCTATTCTAACTATGGTAGATTTTCAGCAAGTTATATTGTTGAAGCAGTTTCAAACAGCGATTGATCCAGTGCCATTCCGTTACTCCCGACTAACTCATGTGCTGATTTTATCGGAAAGCTCGGTATTAGTGGAAGCCCTAATCAAAATTACGGTCTTTTGGAAAATTTTACAGAGAGCAGAATCACTTGTGTTGATTTTGTCTTCGTTGCGTTACAGAAATTTTGAAGTCACATACGAGACTAAATTATACGTGTGGTTGGATGTGCAAACAGATTCAACGAATGTAGTGGCCGCAGTTATGTGCGGTGACGACTGTACTTATGAATATAAGACAATTGCCTCTAAAGAATTGAAATTTACCAGCAGTAAAGACGTCTTGAAAATTCATAGACAGTACTTTAGAACTGGAAACGATAAAAAACTTTATGCAAATTTTCGATGGGTTACGAACCGAATAAATCAAATTTGAATATTGACTGGGCAGATTTAGCTTTCCCTTCACATCTGGCAAAAATTCACAATATTTCTTATTCTTATGTTAGGTCAGGAGACCATACAATGGCTATTTGTTAGGCCTTGTTAGCCTATACAGTGTATGGAAGAAAATAGACGGTAACACTATGCCACCAGCTGTATATTTTCGACATATATCTAGCTGGTTATTCTTTTATTGTAAAAACATGGATAAGCATTATATGCTCGCGCTTGCGCGCGCGGTGTGGACTGAGACACTTTCAAACAGTTTTATAAGTACAGTAACTCCCTGCTGGATAATTTGTGCGTATTGGTTACATCACGCTACACATAACAACACAGGAACCCAAGACGGCGGGATTACTAATTTTTTGACATTACTGGACAAACTTGTTGTGTCATTTCAATACCTAACCCGATGTGCGTTTCCCATTCGACGAAAACATTTTTTCATGTTTGCACTAGTATTTGCTGGTATGTTTGGTTGTTGGCGTTACGAAAACGAAATCACTAGCCTTACAACTCTAGAGATAAAACCATATATTTACAAAAACATTAAGGAGCTATTGCTTGATGGTTGGAAAATCCCAAAATACACTCACACATTACGTAACATAACCAATTTATGTAACATTTATTTGAATTCGTGTACGACGGAGAGTTTGTCCATGTATGATATCATCAAAAAACGTGTTGCTTGGTACGAAAAAGGCTTCTGGAAAAGCTATTATTTGTGGAAGCATAACTATAATTTTAAGGCTGCATTTCCTAATGATCCAATAGAGTGCTTTCATGTTCAAGAAGCCGCGTTTCCGCAGGAAAATTATTTTGTGGTACGTAGTTTAAATCAGCGCTGGCTGATGGAAACAATGATGTGGTTTGATGAAGCCAATCTGATAAATTTCTGGGATAACAGTGCATTTTACAAATTTAAGCAAGAACGCAAGTTAGTTTCAACAGCCAACAATAACGCTAAGGGCCCTGACGTTATAACTGCTTATAAGCTCATTCCTGTGTTTTATACAATTATAAGCTTGTTATTATTCTCAGTTCTTATATTTTTGTTAGAAATTTTGTCTGTAAACTGTGAAGTTTTTGATTGCTTTGCGGCGTTTCAAAAACACGGAAGCCAAAAGAAGAAAAACGAGACAAAATCGAACAGGATAGTACCAGTGCACATTGAAATACAAACCAGCCCAAATGATTTAATAGCAAGAAATACGCCTCCAACAACACCAATTCACACTTTATTCAACAATATGCTTGCGTTCAGCGTTAGGGCGTTAGGGCATTTTTTCCGTAAAAAGCTGGCGTAGACTTTTACGTAGTACTTTAATTGATTCTGCAATTATTTTAGTGGTAGTTTCTGGAGAAAACTAAAATGTATGATCAACACCTCGTTGTATAATTTTCCAATCGCAAATTGTAGGATTTCATAAACTCAAATAAACTTCAACGTATACATATACCCTTTTAAGAAAGATGGTTGTAAGTTAAACGTTTATGCGCTATTAAATTGGATTGCATTAACTTAATGTATTAAGTAAAAAAGATAGAATTATGACTAAATTTTTATATAAATCAACTTACTCGTGCAGTTATCTCAGTTTCTTCAAAATTTCGGTTCCATATTGTAAAAATACGGAAAACTTGCTATGAAAAATAAATGTAGAGTAAACAATGTTTTCAGCTAAAACGTCGAGATTTAAACTTCATTAAGTCATCAGTCAGTTTATGTAGTCAGTTAGTCATCGCATTCATTCATACTCATACATGCATAGGTATTTTCATATTAATGTTTTACGCATCGGAAGGCCACACAAAGGATTAAGGTACATTCTTAGTAAACATGTTTTGACAGACCTTCCCAACGATTGTGCCAACAAAAAGGATTTTTGAAAAGTGACAAATTGGAAAGGTATTGTAAAGCTCGTATCTAGAATGTGGTCTAGTGATGGCAAAAATCGGAGACTAATCGTGATTAATCGCGATTAATCCGATTTTTGTCCAAACGTTTTGCGCGTGATGGGAAACGTTTTATACAAAAATCGAATCGAAAATCGCGATTTTATGGCCAAATTAACATTTAAAGTTGCTTAAATTAGAAGTGACTACAGAGAGGCAAGCCACTACCTGGCCATGCCCATCGTCTGTCCCGCACTGAACTTACAAAGATAAGTTTGTGCTTTTATATAGTTACAGAGTTCAGGTTTTTACGCCTGATTATCGTTCGATAGATTTTAGGAAGGACTAAGTTAAGGTTCTCATCATTTATACTAATTATTTTCAATTGCCAATTATTAAATTAAATGAACTCTACATTACAATATTCCAAATCAACTCCCTTATATTTGTACACTATTGTTGCAGATGTTTACGCCAATGACTGGCAGATAATTAGTTGGCATGTTTTCTTTTTGGGTAGTAAATTATGACCCCATATAACCGTTAAAATGAATTTTTTAAATATCAAATTTGTGCAATGCGACCGTAATATTGAGAGTCCACAATAATAAATATAATATGAAGTTGTACGCTATCACTCCACTTTTGTTCAATCTGTCAAATTTTTAAAGGCCTATTGGAAATTATAGCAATAAGAAAAGTAATTCGGTCCAAAAGAAAAGTTATTACCATAGACCCAGTAGAAAACATTCATCCAAAGCTATCATATAAAACATCTCCGAGTTACTACCGTTCTTGTTTGATTTAGCACATGTCATTGCAGCCCCTCCGCCTCCTCCAAGATAAAATTAGCTAATTGCAATTTAAGTTTTGCATCGTTTTCTAGGAGGTAAATAGTTTTCATGGATACCAAAACACGCTTGGAAGTTCGACTATCCCCAACGTACCTCACCATTCCCTTACTTCTCCCTCAATGTTTTCACCAACTGTAGCCTTCACCCTACTGCAAAACTGCGATCCATGCCAGTCATCATGCTGCCACCAAACTGTTTATTGTCCCAGGAGCAACAGTTGCCGATAGTCGGCATGGTACGGCTTCAAACCAATATTGGCCGTTGTGAAAGTCAGCAGTCAGCGCAGCGCCAGTGCAAAAATACTGGATTGACAAGCCAAAACACTATTGAGGGAGGTGAACGCTACGCTAGCTACAGCAACTGCAATTTCTCCATGACCAATTTACTCAAAGCGCTAATGGGCTAATTACACGGGGGAGGTAGTGCTGGCACTGGCGATTTTGGATAAGGAATATATGGCGGGTGAAAAGGATAGAGGAGGAGGCGGTCCCTTCACTGATGCCCCTAGAATTAGATGAGGAGGAGCCGTGGTGATATTCCCCCTGGGTACGGTCTCATGGCGGACGGTGTTCTTATGGCATTGGAGAAACGGATCGGGCCTTATGAAAGTGAAGTAGGCAGGCCAGACTCCGTTCCAAAAAGTTACCAACCTTTCAACTATCCTGTAGGAATTGGTCATACGCAATCTCTCTGAGAGATTGAGAGATTCTCTAAAGTTATTATCCGGACCGATACTGTGATGCGGTTTAGGGCAAATTGAAAAAAGACAACAACAAGTCGAAAATTGTATCCGTTCAATTTTACAAAGTAGAGTTCCGCAGGCAAGTTAAACAATATGTGTACAATTTTAATAAGTGTAAACAAATCCAATGGAATACCACCTAAATTCAATCTAACAAGTTTCATAATTACCACCATATCCAAAAACAAACTGAACATCGCTAAATCATCACAAAAACAGCATCATGCATAGATTTTTAGTGCAACAAAAATAATTTTCAATTTTACCTAGTAAACAGGGCTCCGTCGACACCAACTGCTGCTTATTTCCGGTCTTACTTGCCCCACCGTTTTTTCCTCTATCCAATCCTTCTCCACGTCCACCTCTACCTGGAACTCCAATTTCTGGTCTACTCTGCCCAAGGGCACATTACTGACGCCGGCAATCTGCCGGTCCCTTGCTTTCTACTTTACTTGGCCGTTTTGTAGGAATTTAAAACTAGCTATAAGTTTTAATTTTGCTGCTTTCCTGAAATTACACATATTTTGGGGAATGGAGGAAATGAATTGTTAGGAGGGACGAGAGGGCTACATAGCTAAATATGTGTTTAACTTAATTTTGGATTTTTAAAGACAGACTTACACTTCTGGTTACCCATTTCCCCAAATTTGGAATTGGGTAGGTTGGTTGGAGCGAACAGCGATAGGATAGCTACCTACCCAGTTGAGTTTTTGCATTAGCATAATTTTTTATTGCATTGCATTATTAGCTCGCTGCTTCAGCAGAGAAGCTATTGCAGATGTCGGTGTCCGTGTGTCCGTCTGTCTGTCTGTCTGTCCGTAGACTTTATTTTTAAACCAGGCTAAATCGGCTCTAGACCAGGCTAAATCGGCTCTAGACCAGGCTAAATCGGCTCTAGACCAGGCTAAATCGGCTCTAGACCAGGCTAGATCGGCTCTAGACCAGGCTAGATCGGCTCTAGACCAGGCTAAATCGGCTCTAGACCAGGCTAAATCGGCTCTAGACCAGGCTAAATCGGCTCTAGACCAGGCTAAATCGGCTCTAGACCAGGCTAAATCGGCTCTAGACCAGGCTAAATCGGCTCTAGACCAGGCTAAATCGGCTCTAGACCAGGCTAAATCGGCTCTAGACCAGGCTAAATCGGCTCTAGACCAGGCTAAATCGGCTCTAGACCAGGCTAAATCGGCTCTAGACCAGGCTAAATCGGCTCTAGACCAGGCTAAATCGGCTCTAGACCAGGCTAAATCGGCTCTAGACCAGGCTAAATCGGCTCTAGACCATAATAGGGTTATTATTATATGTTTGGATTCATATAATCGTCTTCAGCAGCGAGCATTTTTAATGGTTTACCATGGATGTTTTCTATTATTGCTGTTTCAAGTCATGTACATTGTGTCAGATATTTTATTCAATGCAAAGTGAGTTCATCCCACGACATTACCTACAACCTACTATAATAATAATGCTATTTCGCGTACACCAAGAAACCAAATTTTTCTGAAGCATCCCAAAAATGTTTTATTGATCAGGTTACTTAATTACTAGATTTACAAATCTATTTAACCAATCTGACGCAGAATGTTTTAAGACTAACTTATTAGAGCTTAATGCATGTGTGACAATCAGATAAAAATGCAGGCATATGCATTATGAATCAATGTGACTACAACAATGAAATCCAGAGACAGCTTCATGACGAAAATACGTACAGACCATCCACTCGGGTAGAATATAATTTAGCAGTGGAAACTTTTAAAGATAAAGCTAGAATAACCGGTAAAAGTATAATAAAAGGAAAAAATGCTCTTAGGTTATTTCCAGAAAAACACAAGCCAGCTAAATTTTATATTCTTCCTAAAGTGCATAAAACATTCGAACAATTTCCAGTAGGACGACCGATATCAAGCACATTAAAATGTATTAACAGGGGATTTTCAATGCTAACAGATTGTATACTACAACCATTAAGTCTATTAATACCGGATTTAATTATAGATTCACCCCATTTATTACTTTTGTTAAGCAATCTAAAATTAGATGCTACCAAAAAATACATTTTATGTACCGCCGACATTAATGCAATTTTCAAAGTAGAATGTATCCTCAACCTATTTTACAAAATGCCATGCGAGTACTTGATAACATTAATAGAAACGAGCTTTTAAGACCAAAGTCCGCAATATTAAGAACATTTCCATCATTCCATAATCCAAATTTACTACAGCAATTCGAATTTAATGATACAAATACCATTCCAAGAAATTGTTCATTTATAGTTCTACCTTTTTATAAAAACATACATGCTTACAATATCTTAGTAAAACAAGCTTTCATAAGAGAGTTACAAAAATGCAACAATGCTAGAATTCGTGCATGTGTTGAAAAGGTAGATATTATGATAGCCTTCTCAATACCAAACTCAGTACAAAGATTCGTTGACAAGTTCTCATTGAACATGAACGGTGGGTAGCAGACAAACTCTGTATACTTGTCTATAGTTTAATATCTACGCGCGTATTTCTGTTTACCTTTCTGTGTATTCACAGTGTAGTAAAAATCTTGTCTTTCTTCAATGTACGGAAAGCACAAGAGCAAGAAGGAAGTTTTACTCCAGTGGTCAAATAAAATAAGTATTTAATGTCAAAGGTTATATTTTAAACATTTTGTGTCATTATAAATTGATCTAACTTGCAATTTATTGTATATTTAACTAGTATATATATTTTTGTCATTACACACAGAAAACGTTATGACCTCCTGAGTATCATGTAACGTTTTTACAATTTGATAAAAATAGCCACATTCATTTTACAAACAGGTAATAATTTATAAATTGTATAACATTTTAAATACTACATGATTCCATACAAAGTTTTTTCTTTGTTCTAATTGTAAAATAGTTTTTATGAACTGTAAGCCGCCTGATGATGTCAATAAAATAAAGACGAAACCGGTCGCGGGACAAATCAGCAACCAAAGTGACAGAAGCCATTATTACAGTTTATTTAAAACAACATAAAAAAATTTCAAGATTAAGCAAATTGACTGGACCAAGAAAGAAAGCAAGGTCAAAGAAGTATTGCCACAATGGCGTAGAAGAAGTCTAGATCCGCCTCAAATAAAATCTAGTCGATTTGTCACTGCATTAGTTAAAAAAGTAGAACAGGGGAAAGTAAAAATTAATTCACTAGGGGTAATCACAACTCCAGAGCCAATTTTAGAAACTGCGTCATCTTCTAAACCTAACTCAGAACAGAAAAATACAGTTGAAGATGTTTCAACAAACACGAATTCAATGCCAAATCACCAAAATGTTCAGAATCAAGTTACGACAGAAGATACGCATACTACCACAACGCCTGTAGTAACGGTAGCCAACACAGTTCCAGAGTCTAGTAGTAGGCAAGCTATTTCTACCGAACAGAATAACAATTCCAAGTCTAAGAAAACAAGCACTACGACTAATAATGGTAGACAAGATGTTAAAACAATCACAAAAAGTAAGCTTAGTCTAACACACAGGCGCAGTGAACGTGATGATAGGTTTAATGCGAAAAGGGATATAACCAACGAAGGTCAAGAACATGTTTCACGATCAAACTGACAATTAGAAGTGTAGTAAAAATCTTGTCTTTCTTCAATGTACGGAAAGCACAAGAGCAAGAAGGAAGTTTTACTCCAGTGGTCAAATAAAATAAGTATTTAATGTCAAAGGTTATATTTTAAACATTTTGTGTCATTATAAATTGATCTAACTTGCAATTTATTGTATATTTAACTAGTATATATATTTTTGTCATTACACACAGAAAACGTTATGACCTCCTGAGTATCATGTAACTTTTTTACAATTTGATAAAAATAGCCACATTCATTTTACAAACAGGTAATAATTTATAAATTGTATAACATTTTAAATACTACATGATTCCATACAAAGTTTTTTCTTTGTTCTAATTGTAAAATAGTTTTTATGAACTGTAAGCCGCCTGATGATGTCAATAAAATAAAGACGAAACCGGTCGCGGGACAAATCAGCAACCAAAGTGACAGAAGCCATTATTACAGTTTATTTAAAACAACATAACAAGACCCGGCTAAATCGGCTCTAGACCATAATAGGGTTATTATTATATGTTTGGATTCATATAATCGTCTTCAGCAGCGAGCATTTTTAATGGTTTACCATGGATGTTTTCTATTATTCCTGTTTCAAGTCATGTACATTGTGTCAGATATTTTATTCAATGCAAAGTGAGTTCATCCCACGACATTACCTACAACCTACTATAATAATAATGCTATTTCGCGTACACCAAGAAACCAAATTTTTCTGAAGCATCCCAAAAATGTTTTATTGATCAGGTTACTTAATTACTAGATTTACAAATCTATTTAACCAATCTGACGCAGAATGTTTTAAGACTAACTTATTAGAGCTTAATGCATGTGATTAAATTGGTTGTTATTTTATCAAATAATTTTTGTACGCAAATGACCAGAATCATGCGCGTACCGAGAGGGGGTCCAGGGGGTGCTTGTGACCCCCCCTGGAATATGAGAATAAAAGATGAAAGCTCTGAGGGTAAACCACGTAAACCTAATTATATGAATTTAAGCAGGTATACTGCTCTCCACATCAATATATTTTGGAAAACTTCAGTTCTTGACACTGTATATGATAGCCGGTTTACTTACAACCAAACTGACAAATGGATTACCTTTGTCGTAAACATTTTTGCAACGGTGGAAATTACCTACCAAATTTTGGGAATGGTAATAACAATGGGTATTATTTGTTGTTAAATTACTGCGCATATACGCCTGGATAGAAAGATCTTCTATAAATGAATGTGATTTATAATTGCGACAAATTCCATCATGATGTTTGGGTTATTTGCTTTACAAATTACATTGCTTGTTATGTTCATCTTTCATGCATTTCCGATTGTCTAATGCATTGTCTCCGCTTTATAAAAGAACCAGCTTTGTGAGTAAATATCAATAGGGTTTCGCATACGAGAAAAGATTCTTTCAGATTTTATGACGCACCATTAATTGATTTATTAATCTATAAATCTATCCAAGTGAAAATTTAGTGTGTTTTTAATATTGTGACTGTAAAAAGATATTGGTGTGGACCATTTTAATCCGATTACAAAATACATAAGTTTAAAATTGTATATTACAAAGGCCCAGGTCACAAATGAGTTTCTCGTCTTTTGCATATATTACAAAACTTAAAGTCTCCTTAAATGTCAATTTTACAAACCAAGTATTTTAGAGAAATCTTTTAGAGAAAGAAAGTAATCTTAACTCGCAAGCTCATGTAAAAATCCTAAGTTCTTAAGAAATTTCGTTTGACGTTTCGGGAGCCAAAACTAATTGTTTTTCATGTGCACGATTTTAAACAATAAATCACATAAATCCGAGAAACAATGGTTACAATAACGTTTCTATTTGATGGTTATAAACTCGGAAAAACATATATCGGTTTTACACTTTCACAGTCAATTAATGTTGTCACTGTGTATTAGGTTTGTTGCACCGCCACTTAGATTTTCAGGTGCCAATTTTTTCTGAATAGCTTACATTTATGTGTGAGAAAAATATTCCAAATAACCCTAGACTTAAATAAAATTTAAACATGGTGTTCTGTTTTTTCTCTGCTTAATGTATCATAAGTTTGATTTTGCTGATACTTTGTTTCAACGGAACCGTGTTCAAAATTTGAACACAAGAAAAACATGCGGTTTTGATGGATTGAATTTTTCAGCAAACATTGACACTTGACTTAGTTTATTGCTTGGCCCTGAATGCTTGAAAGTTGAAAAAGAAGCTGTTTAAATTCACCAAATACTCCTAAAGTAGCCATAATTAAAAGTAAATATAAAGTGTGTAATATTTTAAAACAAATTGTTCATCGAAGTTTTATTTAATCTGAGTTTTCCAAAAACAGCCCAAACCTTGACATGCGCATGACTTTTATTAATCAACAAATAAACCATTATTGGATAGCTCGTATGAGACACTTTTTGCAACACACTTTTTAAAAACAGGAAAATTGTCAGACTTTTTTCGTAAATAATTAGTTATTGGTATAACTATCTACAGCTCAAACCACCATAAAATATTTTTGCAGTAAGCAAGCTAGGTTGTTCTAAATGTTAGGTTAGTTAATTTCCGTGGATTCTTCTGTTAATCTATCCAACGACTTGAATTGTGTGACTTAAATTATCGAATATCGGATGTCTTTGCTAAACTCGATTATCACAAATACTAAAAATTGTATATCAAGTATGAATATCACTAGTTTTACATAATGAATATGGATGTTAGCTTATCTAGATTTATAATTGGTATGCATTTGTTTTGCAGTGCTGTGCTGCATCAAGCAATGCGATGCTCGAGCAAGCATTCTACTAAAACGGAGAGGCCGCATAAACGTAAGCGGAACGTAAGCAGCGAGCGCTTCATGTTTCAATCCTAGCAAAAAGTGCACACAGACACACGCTACTGGATTAGTATATGTTAGTGTGACCCCCCCTGGACCGGGCTCTGGGTACGCCTATGACCAGAATTTTTGTTTTTTTTCTATGGGACTATACAGAAATGTGGGGTATGTTGAAACATTTACTAGAAAAGCTGAATTGTGAATTGAATTACTCTGAAAACTGACTAATTATGATGAATAATAAGCAATTTCAATGAAGGAATATTCGTTATGATGGTTGTAACAAAAACTTTCATAAAAATTAGCGAATCCCTTCAAAACTATCTCAATAATCTAGTTGCTATTCTGCCAATAAATCAATCATGATAGATCATTGTATTTCATTTTATCACCATCTTGATTTTTCACTTAAGCACTAACTAGTTATAACTAACGTTACTCTAGCGTCATTCTGCCAAAGAAGTTGAGATGTCTTCGGTGAATGGAAAATGGAGCAGGTAATGTGTTGGGGAGTACACTCTGTTCGAATGTCGAGTGTGTATAACTACTTAAAAATAAAATGTCATTTCAAACCATTCAAACCTAAAGCTTGTTAAACTTACGCTTGACATTCAATCTGTTCTTAAGCTTAGACTCTGTTTTTTAAGGGAAACCATGCCGTTAGAAGAAACATTGAAAACGAAGTTCTATGGTAGATGGATATATTAGGTTTTCGCTAAATTGATTTAGGTACACCTCTATTTGCGTTACTAATATAATCTTGTGACGATGTGATCCCTGCTTTGCACTTCACAATGCATCATCGTACTTGATCTGATGAACAGTCAGCAGTCATTCGTTTGGGTTAGCAAAAACACCTTAATCAAGATTTTGGTGTCTCGCAGAATTAAATCTAGTTTCTAACTTTCGCGTAAATGTTGTAGCATCCTAAATTCGAAAAAAAATTATAAGGTGTTTTACGGGACTTCAGACTAATAAGATCGTAAATTGGAGGTGGTGGTGTTTAGATAATAAAAGTAATTAATAAATTAAAGCATTGTATATGATTTGTACTTATATGCATTTGAGAGTTCAGACGAAAGCTTTTTTGCGTTTTCTAGACTGACAAAAACAAACCAAAAGGAAATATTTTGGGAACTGAATTGCTACTGATTTGTTTAAATTAAGATTTAATTCATATCTTATCTTATAGTTAGCTTAATGCAGTTAAGCTGCGCAGTATGAAAACAGACACATGAATGGAGTAAAAAATGTACGCAAAACTGTCTTCATAAGTCCTATTATGTCTAGTTCACGTATGTGAGTTTTTAAAATATCCGCAAATTCAGTGTGCAGTTTGGATGTAAATTTGATTCGAACTTTGAAGATACAAAATAAATGCACAATTTTTTTTAAATCTTCTTTTGCTGATTCTACTTTGCACATAAAACTGTACCCGGCAATACATTGAACAAGCAAACATGTAGAGAAAAAATAAATTTTTTTATTCAATATACTACAAGAATAAAGTCACAAGCAACTATAAAATACTGTTACCGATTGCATTTAAAGTTATGATGTGTTGCATGAATAAATATAAAAGTTAAGTAGGTAGTTTCCATCCACTGCACTTCCCCTCCCCAGAGTCCCTTCTACATTACCTCCAGATAACTGCCCAGCCCGCACAACTGGCACTCCTACTCACTTTCCACACTTGTCCCTTTTATCAAAATACTTCGAATTACTACAACCTGTCAAAGTTAGTGTACGGAGTCTTTCAGGAATGAAAGAAATGTCTTTCATTCTTTTCATTCCATTCACTGAAAGGAATGGAAAGGAAAACCTACATGGCGATTAAAATGGGGAAACCAAGCAGTCGAAGTGGCAACTCCTGCGTGGAACACTTATCAGCTGAAATGGGAATTTCAAAAATATGCTACGGTCCTTGGCGTGAAAATTGTTTGTAGTAAGTACCAAATCACATCATTTTCTGACCCACCAATTAAAATACAGCCTACAATATCTGTGAAAAGTGGTTTGCATAAAGGAAACTTTACTGACATTACTTCATCTTTGTCATATTATTATGATTCTAATGCTATGGAATTTCCTCAGTAACAATTATTCATAATAAGGGCTAGTCAAAAAAATGACGATATAAAACATTTGTAGCAACAGCAAATGTATAAAGCGAGATCTTTTTTGTAAAAACCTTGATAATGACGTTGTAAATTTTAATATAAAAATTTTATTTCAATAAATTCTAACTTTAGTTCATCAGTACAAAATAACTAACACAAAACAATCGTTTCAGAATATACAGGCATTTATTACAACGTAAACAAAGATTTGTTATATTTTAAATAATTATATTATGTACATTACGCTTTCAGTTCGAGTAAAGAAAATAATTTCAAGTAAATCCATCCTCGAAACTCCAAAATCGTTTCACAATCGGTTTAAGCCTTAGGTAATTGGTCCTGGATTTGAAACCAAAAAATTCTGGCAAGCAGATATTGTTAAATGTATGGTTTTTTATACTTTTTGATAACGTATGTACCGTAAAAACTCGGTTTATGCCCCGGGGCAAATTTTCAAATTTGAGGTCTCAAACCCGGCTATAATTTGAGGCCGGTTATAAACCGGGGCAGGGCAAAAATCCAAATTTACGAGTTTTTTTTTACATAGTTTGATAGTAAAATCGCTAAACATTCTTGCAATATTATGAAGTTTTGGCGATATTTTAAGTTTTTTGTAACATTTTGTTAGCACTATAGCTAAATACCTAAAACCTTGTTAGTTAGCATAACTACGCATTCAAAAATGGTACTTATTATATGCTTTTGTTTACAATTCATACTAACGCATTTTTGACCCGGGCATAATCCGGGGCAGGGCAAAAATTCAAATTTTTGCCTCTAAACCCGGCTATAACTCGAGGCCGGGTATAAACAGAGGTCCGGGCATAATCCGAGATTTTACGGTAACTGCTTGTTACAGGTACGCAGTTTGAAACTATAGTTAATCTTACATAATATAATATGGTCAAGGAAACTCCCAACTGTTGGTTCATAACAGATCATTTATGATGTGCACGGGCGTGTCCTAATTTTGAAGGCAAAGACGAAAACGATTTATCACACAGCAGACAGAAAAATGGCTTCTCCATTACATGTGCACGATAATGGTCGAACAGATCAGTCTGCCTTACAAACTGGTTTGCACAAAACGTACACTCAAATTGCTTCTCTTCGCTATGCACCGTGAGATGTTTCTTTAGATAATCGTTTCGAGTGAACGAAACCTCGCATATGCTGCACTTGTACGGTTTTTCCTGCGTATGAGTTCTCATATGTTTAACAAGATGAGCATTCTGCCGAAAGGTTTTCTCACAAATTTGGCATGGATATGGCTTTTCTTTTGTGTGAATACGTTGGTGAATTTTTAATTTGTTATTGTCTGCAAATTTCTTATTGCAATAATTGCAGCTGTATTTTCTTTCCCCAAGATGAATGAGCTTAATATGAGCTCTCAAATTTGCCTTACTTGAATAATGCTGTGCACACACATTACATCTATAGTTTTTCACCCCATTCCTACTGTGCACTTGCTTATGTAAATATAGACCACTGCTAGTGGTACAAGCCTTGGAGCATTGGTTGCACTTGTAAGGCTTTTCTGCCAAATGAGAACTCATGTGCTGTGCTAAATGCACTGTTTCCTTAAAGAATTTTGAACACAACTCGCACTTAAGCCGTTTCTCAACGTTGTGCATCCGACGATGAACGTTTACGGATGAACTTTGTGAAAAATGCCTACCACAAATATCACACGAGTAGGGCTTCTCGCCTGTGTGAACACGCAAATGTATTGCAGCATTAATTTTACTGGAGAAATGTTTCTCACATATTTCACACTTAAAAGGTTTTATTTGAGGAAAGTGCACTTTTGAATGCGTGACCAGCCAATTGTATGCTGTGAAAGTTTTTCCACAAGTGGTACATTCGAATGGGTGTTCCCCTGTATGTTTTCGCATATGTATAACTAAACCTGTGTGCCTTGTCAATACAAGATTACACATCAAACACGTATATGGCTTTTTAGAACTCATTTTGTTCAAGGATTTTAGTGTGTTTATTAAATATGAGTGGCTACTTGTCAGAGTTAGCAGTCGCTTGGTTAGCGAGCACAATTTACAAAAGAACTTGGTTAAACAAACTTGGTTTAAAAGAACACGGCAAAAGCAAATAAAAGCTTCGTAAAAATGGAGTGTAGATGTTTCTGGGTTAATAAACAAGTCAACTGTCCGATTTTGCAACTCTTTCCAAAAGTGTTTACGTTAAAACTGTTCAATGATAACTGCAATGTTTTTATGTGCTGTCTGTTATGAGTTATTTGCCTCTCTTCAATGTACAGGCTGGTTAAAAAACTATTTTGGTTTCCTGCGAGCAGCTATATTTGGTTGTAAAAAGCTAATGTATATGTAGGTTTATAAGTAGGCTATGGATTATATGTTCGTGTGTAATCCGGTAAGTACCTTTATGTTTACTTCAACTGTCTTTACATTGCATATATTGACAACACATTTGCTTGTTTTGGATACCTACAAAAATGTGTTTATGGAATATTCTTCAAGACTATTGTACTGCAACTAAAATAGAAACATTTAAAGTACCCAACAATGTCACGAAATCTATGCATAAAAATAAATTTCTTTGGGAATTGTAGCATTAACTGTTTTTTTTGGACAAAGGTATGTCTAAAATAACGATACATGTATCTTTGCACGTAAGTCTTTATTATCCGCCAGGAATGAATACCAGAAAAGTACTTTTTGCTAAATGCAAAGCCCAGGCAAATGAGGAGAAAATGCATATGATATGCATGGTTTCATTTGAAAATTTAATCCTTAAGTCTCTTGGTTTTTTATCACCATACCGACAGTTTTGCAAGCTCAATTAAAACCCATGGAAATTGTCGAATCTTCAATCTTTATATCTTTTACAGTTCCTTTAAAATTATATATTTGATTCGGTAAATTTCTCTCTAGCAGTACTGCTTCCAGTTGGTACACCTACGAGAATATTTTTGCGTATTTTTGATACTTGTAAAATACGCATAAAAACAGCTATATATTTCAAGTTTCAAACATGAAGTTGCGTTTCTATTTTGGAGTGCAGGATAATATTGAGCGAAACAGTTCTTTCCAAGTTTTTTGCAGCAAATCTGATTCATCTTGCAGACTGGTGAAACGCTGGAATATGGTATATACTTACAATTGGTCACTGAATTAAAATTGGACAATGTACTGTCGGACAGTTTGGTAAAGTATTCAGAATAATCTTTCGGTTGGAAAGCTAAACACAACTAAATGATGGTACCACAAATTACATGGTTCAAAAGAATAAAGAATTGCATACGTAAACTTCTAAAAAACAAAGACATTTATTTTAATATAATCTAGAATGCCTTGAGCTGAGTTTTAACAAAAGCGTGGCAGGTAGAATACTTAAAATACTATTGTTTAATTGTTACCATTCATTGTAAATCGATTCTTAGTAAGCAATAAGCCTTTCTACTCAACAGCTATACCTGATACCAAAATGCCTCTTAAATAATAGTTTACATTTTCTGTTAAAGGATTTAATAACGCAGTTGACTACATTTTTATGGGTTTACTCTTATGATAAGCTGTCTATTGGCCTTTAGATAGCATGTTCATTGGCAAGGTTCTTAGGTAAGAAAAGTTTAAATGTGAAGTTTGCAGCCAAGCGTTTGTTTCAACCAATGCACTGAAAGTTCTCAGGTGTATTAGTTTTTAAAAGATAATGTGCACACGTCGACGACTCTTTTGTAAAGCAGAATCATTTGTGAACGGAGTAAAGTTAGCAAAAGTTTCTATGTTCACCTGTTCCGGGGGATTTTGGATTCGAAATGACAGGAATAAATGGAATTTCTGGATATTTATTATAAATTTTCTATTTCTTTGTTAACTGAACGTTTTCCAACCTGTAATTCGTAGTTCTTTGTTCACGTTCAATATATCCGCATTGTTATAGCTAAGATGATCATTGTGTAAGTCCAATATTGTGAACTTTGTATATTTGTAATGGCTACTTCCGGTATAAAGGTCAGGTTCGATCCAACGTAAGGCATCATCCACTAATGACGTCACTTTTTAGGGTCAGTCGGAGGTCTGCAAGTGATAGTGACGAGTAGTGACAGGGTGGGTGGGTGGTAAGAGGCAAAAATGACGCCACTACTGTACCACAAAAAATTAAAACATCTGCTATAGAATTTCTCATAAGAATAACACATTATTCAAAAAATTTATTAATGTGTTTTGCTTTTTGTAATTATTTTTATACCTTAGTACATTGGTTTTGGAACAATCTTTTTTGCAACCCTCAATATCGGTGTTTTTAAGTTGGGACTTGAGATACTAAAGCTAATAGCAATCGATTTGACCTTTCAGATCTCGCACTCTAGCAATTTTCTAATTTTAGAATTAAAACGTGACTAGTCTTAGTTTTAAATACCACAATAAATAATCAAGATCTTGATCATATGGATTTTTATGCGCGATGAGATTCTCTAGTAAACTTTCAAATTGTACATTCGGTTGTACAAATTCTGAAAACCAAATTAAATGTCATACTAAGTTCGGATTTTGTTATATGGAAAGCTTAGGTGACATGACATGGTGGGTCAGTGGTAAATTTAAAAAGTGACAGCATAATGACAAGGGTCAGTCAGTGGTCTGAAAAATGGCGATTTTTGAGTGACGTCATTAGTGGATGAAGCCTAAGTTGGACTTTGTTCAAACGTTCCCATTTTCCTTTGTCGTTCTTTGTGCGGAAATGGTAGGTTTTCTGTGAAACCGGAAATGGTTTAATTTTATCGCTTCATGAAAAGCTCGTCATGAAACGTTTCTTTGTTACTTGCCATTTTGTAATCTTTCCAAGTTCGAACCCGGAGTAGCCAAGTTTCAGTATAAAAAGGGGGTGAAAATTGTTAATAATCATTAGTCCTCTTGAGGCATCATACCCAGCATTTTATTGCATTCGGGGTTCCAGAGTTGTCTCACGAAAGTGAGTGGTCCTTCTGTTGAGCATTATCACCATCTTATGTTCCATAGTTTGGGGACATCACCTGTTTTAAACTTTTTGGTTTATCTAAATTTCCACTTAATATCAGATAAGCAAGGACTTTATTCTCCAAAGAGCTAATTGTGATTTACAATTTGTGAAGTATGAAAGCACGCATAAGTTCAATACATTTGCATTTTTTGTACATAATACTAGTACAAATGTGCCTGGGCTTTACGTGTTATAAATTAGATTAACCAGTCTCTTTAGTGTCTTTGAAATACAGGCAAGGAAACCATTCTTAAACGTTTTGGGAATGCTCTTCGTATCTGGTTTTAGAAAACAAGCTTGCTAAACACAAGCTGTTATCAATCTGGCGTCGTAGCTGAGCACATGTCCTAGATCCTTTTTTTACTTATTCTTCCCTGAATAAACCACACATGCAACTAATTTTTCTTTCAATATTTTACCTTGTAATTAGCATTTTGGATTTTATTCGTCATTACGCCTTTCTACTTTCTACTCTGCGAGACATCAAGGGATTGCAATCCTGAACTGGGAGGGTAACGGGTATGAATTTCTAAAGTTTTAACGGATCACGTTCCACACGTAGTGTTTACCGTTCTTCCTGTGGGGTACCAATGCATAATTTGGCTAAATTTATTTGAGGATTGATTAGGGCAATTTCCTACACGGTAATTCAAAGTTTGGTAATTTTGTTGATAGGGACCAGGCAGTCCTACTCCACGTTTCCTTGATCTAATGATCTGTGTTCATAACGTTGCCATAAGTACCCAATCTCCGTTGCGGCACCATGCCGATATCCAGGTGGACCAATACCGCGGCCATTTCTTTCTCTTCTATCAGAAGCAGATCGCCTCCACCTGTCCCCTCGTCTACTCATTCCATCCCTTCCACCGTATATACTTCCTCCGTAACCGTCTGCGTCCAGTTTTAAAAGACGCAGGGGGAAAGTAAATGGAAGAGGATCCTGGAGGAGAAGACCAGACCAGAGTGGTTTTTGTTGACCTACTTGGCATGAATCGATAAGCTTGATATGTGGAGACTTAAGTAGAAGAAAGTGACAGCTGTATCTAGGAAATTTTTTACACAGTTCATGAAGCCGTAAGTATCTTCGGGGTGTTCGGGGAGGTGATGATGCCTGTATTGGGGTACATATCTCCTATACTCCGAAGAGAGGACTTAGATTTAGATCAAAGCGCAGAATTGGACCAGCTTGGCATTGGCAGTGACTTACTAGACCATTTTGACCTGTAGAGTCGTGCACGTGCACCACTGACCTTTGCAATACTGACGCCATTCTAAGGCTTAGAATCTAAGCGAGACTATCCTGTAACAACCGAATCTGAGACCTTGGCAGGCAAGGCAGGCAGGGTGTATTTTTGTGGGACAGGGTGTATTTTTGTGGAACACGTACTATAAGCATTTTGCGATAACCGATGTGACTAAATCACCCTATAATGCTTTTGCAGAAATTTGTAAAACAATCATTATAGGTGAACGTAAAAAATTGTTAATGTAAACTATGTACTAGTAGATATTTTGGCTGAAATGTTAATGTTTCAAGATGTATTAAACCTCCACTGATAGTCCAATGGTATACTGATTATTACTTAACAGCTAAATATGCTGCGGTGTTAGGGCAGTAACAACAGACAATGTAATGACGGATGTTCTTAAACACGTGAATAAAGTTCTATTCTATTCTAAGACCTCTGACAAAACCAATTTACCATGAAGAGGGTGTTTAAAATTTAGAAAACAAATTACATGTTTCAGCAAACAATTTTCCAATGATGCTATTTATCACCGTCATTTCCCGCAGTTTTCAATTTGTTTTAAAGCACGGGATTCCCAAATTCGGCAACTCCGATATTTCTGAGCATACAAAACACTTTAATACGGGCCTTCCAATCAGGTATGTAGCAGTACCATTGTGAACTTTTATAGCTCTCAGTATACAAAACCACTGCCGATCAGGACCCATCTGTAGAAGAGAAGCACACCAGCAAGGGTAAAAGCAGCATATCCGGCGCACAAATGCAACAAAAAATTCATACAATATAACAAATTAGTATCAAATTTTTTTCCTTGATCTATTTGCTGTTTTGTCAATAAATCAGTCATAACGCACCACACCGCAGAGAAAACGTTCAGCTGATGATATATTATGATTCTATTTCCTGACTGGCTAAGAAGTAAAAAATTGACGTGTGGGGTCTTAGAAAATGAAAATGCTACGCATCAAATGACTTCACTCTAATTTAGAGACGCACAGTACATATTATAAAAAGTAAATATGTATACTTCCAAAAGTCTTTAAAAATTTATTGGAAGAGCAACAAGAGCAATTGGGTAGTAGAGCTAAATAAAATGCAGCATTTTGAGCTTTACAAGACTATTATTCATTCGTTTGCAACTCATTAGGATTGAATCTTAGCATCGAGTTCCTGCTAATATTAATTATATGCTGGCTCCCTTCTGCTGTACAAATTGAAGTTTGTATGGATTGTTGAAATGAACTGTCGAAATATATTGCCTAAAATCCCAGTACTCAATGAATATGCCCGCATTCCATTTCACGTGACACTGTGAACAGCCTGTCTTTACCTCGGAATTTGGACAGTCTGATATCGTACATTAGTTTGTCAATTTGGTTGCAACATATTTTGGTTCATTTGTTGACAAATTATTCAAGTTTCGCACTTTGCCCAGTTTATTTTCAACAGAATTGTCCAATCGTTTTTCAAAATGTAATGATTTTTGTATGCGAAATTCAAGATTTATGATTTTTTCAAAATAAAAATTGACCCAGATTTTACTGATATCCATATATAGGCTGCAGTTACCTTGCCGTGATACAGCAAAACCGCAGATTTTCTTGGTTTTGGGCTTAAAGCCACATCCCAGAATTTCGGTTACTATAATTTTTCACGTAGTAGCCGTATTTCAACACTACCTCGTTCTGTACTATAGCAATCGTAAAAAATGAAGACTCCCAGTCATCTGCTAATTAATTTACCCCTTTGACAAAGGTTTTTGTTTTTTAAACGTCAAACTTCAGCACAAATTTTAATTTCAACTTTCAATAAAATAATTTCCCGGTCCTTCTCTAACTGGTTCTAACCCAGCACTTTCATTCATTATAACCTCCTTGTGCCCACCCCCTCCAGCTTTCTGACTCATCATAGTCACTTCCATTGCTGCTTATGTAGTCGTGATTCCTCCCGAAGCCCCGGGGGACTATGAAGAGGAGCAGCTTTGAAACGTAGTATTTTGTTAAAGTCATTTCAGTAAATAATTTATGTAACAAAAACTGTTTTTATTTATATGTTATGTTTTTGTTTTAGTTTATCACTTTCAGTATCAGTTTTGACATTGGTCTTATTAAAATTTGCTTTCAGAGCAATTTTGAAAAACTATTAAGTTCTAATTCATTTTTCTAGTTACGCAGGGCATTTACACTTACACTCATAAGAGAACCGTCCCAGTGGGTACACTCAGAAAAGGGTAAAATATACCAATCTCTATGCTTTTTGATGCGTAGATTACGAATATAATATTCGTTTGTGTGAATGGGCCTTTACTAGAATTCGTCAATTGAAAGATTGTATTTAAAACGTACGAATATAACACGAAAATGCATATTATAAAAATGAAGGTTCAGCAGTTATTAGAAGAATAAGTGAAAACCCAAATCTATATATAAAAATTATTCGATGCTTTAAAGAACTAAGGCTAAAAATGTCTGTACTTGTTAGTTTACTATGATACGGGAGCCTTTGGTTAAATAGCATTAGCTATTTCTTATTTCCCTCTGTCTGTCTATCTGTCTGTCACACACTTATATCCCAAACGGCTAAACTGACTTCCGTCAAACTTGGTACAAAGCTTTTTTACTATAAGAAAAACAACTTCATTGATTTTTTCCAAATCGGTTGAGCCCTTGAAGAGAGGTTGATGTCAAATATCATGTGTCGCATCTTTCTCAAGCTAAGTAAATATGCGGTAATATCGTTACTGTAATAGCTAGTACGTGTTGAATTGAGCGTCAAAAAATATAGTTCGGACTAGTAAACTAACAACACATAAAACGATTTTGGTGTCAATAATATTTTTCGTAGGTTATTTAGCGTTATTATGTAATCAAACTCAAGTAAAGTACACCACAAAGTACAATATAATACCAGTCCTTAGGATGAGGTTTATTCACAAAGGCCCATTCACACGAGCGAATATTATATTTGTTATCTACTCATCAAAAACATAGAAATTGATACATTTCACGCTTTTCTGAGTGTACCCTATAGCACGGATCCTTGTTAGTAAATGACATTTACTGAATGTGGTTGTCTAAGTATTCTGGTTCATTTTAAAAAGTTTTAAATTAAAACTAAACCAAAATTTGACAATTTAGTTAATTCGACAGGATTGAGTTTCTGGTCAGGTTTTATTTTTTAACTAGGTGAAACGGACAAGTGCATTAAGAAAGACAGAATGGCTACAATCACAAGAAGAACAATTGGATCGGATAAAAAGCTTTGGACGATTTTTAAAATTAATTTGTTCAGGTAGCCACGTTGCAGAATTTCGTAAATTCTGGTACATTAACCATTAACCACGCACCCTTCCTTCTTTTTTCTTTGGGATACTTTATCATAAAATATACACCAAAATCTTTCAATTTTGCCTCGGTAATTTAATTCTTCAAAATCAAACAATGCGGTTTGAGCTTTGGTTACAGTTTTAACAAAAATTCAGTTACATTAATTTTGTGACATCCATTTCTGACATTGTCTCATGAACCAGTAAATTTACTAGTAATGCAATCATGTAGAACTTATTCACTGCATTATTGCTGCGGGAGATAAAACGCATTTACGAAAAACTGTATTTTCAAGCTATCAATTGCTGTCATAACTTATCAACGCGTAAACATGTAATTTGATTGTGTTAATCCCAAACCAATTTACTTAATGTTAGCATACTACATATACTTCATTATTTAAAGTCAAAAGTACTATTATTTTCAAAAGTGCTTTCACGATCATGACTTCATTTTCTGAACAATAGAAACAATAGAAAAAATATTTCTCGATTTGAGAACAATAGAGTTCTTGGAAAAAGTACCCGATGTGGTGGTGAACGGAATCCTGCATACTAAAAGTGCATGCCTTGCATGCATATTTGAGCAAGGCACTAGCTGCATTTGAATGCACTTTCATTATGCAGGTTTCCGTTCACCACCACATCGGGTACTTTTTCCAAGAACTCTATTGTTCTCAAATCGAGAAATATTTTTTCTATTGTTTATATTGTTCAGAAAATGAAGTCATGATCGTGAAAGCACTTTTGAAAATAATAGTATGCAAGCTTGAACTCAATAAGCTCAGCTTCTGAGTATTTTTTGATAAATAGCGAAAGAATTTACAAGGGCTTAAACATATAAAAATAGCATGCTGTCAACTCTAATTTTCACGAGTATTGTCACAGGGTTAAAAATATTAATCTTATTAACTTCGGTAGGGAAAGGTATTTAAGAGGTACCTTAATCCGATGAGTGAATTAGTTCTTGCTTAACGAACTAGCAAATAATGCCAGTAACCATACAGGATAAAATAAAGCCAGTACGAAAGCTGTCCGTGGTACATAGGATAAATCACATCGAATAACACATAAATCCAACCAACTGCTCTTCATACTGTTCTTAGTACAGTTTCGTTTGTTTGCAAAACACTGTCAGACGTTTCTGAAATTTTATTAAACGGATTCTTCAATAAAGTTGCCAGAACAATTCTTGGCAACAAATAATTTGTCAAATTTTTATAGTCAGTTGAGAGTTAATGTTATATTGCTTTATACCCAACAACAAGTAAAATTACTTTATTACGTGCAAACTACAACTAATCAAGATGCCTGTTATCAGGTGTCAAATTTGTGAACATGTATTCAAAACCACGAACCATCTCACACTCCATATGAGAGTCCATGCAGGTGAGAAGCCGTACAATTGTGATAAGTGCAATAAGACATTTTCAATGGTATCTAGTCGAACTAGACACATTAAAGGTGTTCATGAGCAGCAGAAGTCTCATAAATGTGAAAAGTGTAGCAAATATTTTGCAAGGAAACCAGATTTACGCAAACACATTAAAACAGTTCATGAAAAACAGAAACCCTACAAATGTGACCAGTGCAATGGATCATTCTCCGCAAAAACTTCTCTACATCAACACGTCAAAGTTGTTCACGAGAGGTTGAAGCCGTTTAAATGTGTTCAATGCAACAAATGCTTTGCAACAAAGACGCAATTAAATGTGCACATTAATGGATTTCACGAAAATCTAAAACCATTTAAATGTAGTCTGTGTGATAAAACCTTCACAGAAAAAGGAAAATTGTATAGACACAGAAATAATGTTCATCAGAGTCAAAAACCATTTGCATGTGTTTTCTGCAGCAAACAGTTTTCAGCAAAGGACAGCCTAATTACGCATACCAGGATCCATACCGGCGAAAAACCTTTCAGCTGTGCTCTTTGCAGTGCATCTTTTACTAGTAGTTCAGCCATGACAACTCATATGCGAACGCATACAGGAGAAAAACCATACCGCTGCGATGTTTGTAAGAGGCGATTTAATACAAAAAATTACCTAACGCAGCATCAAAACACTAAACATGGTACGGTTTTTTAATACATTTTACTTCTGGTTTAATTGTATTCATGTATACTGTAATAATTTTGTTAACATTATTTTGCAGAGGGAGGCATTAAAACCTTCTCCTGTTTGTTCTGCTTAACTAGTTTTCGTAAACGACATGACCTACAAACCCACATTTACTCCCATACCAGGGAAAAGCCGTTCAGTTGCAGTTTTTGTTTGGATTGCTTTTCTATATCCAGCAGCCTCACGGCTCATGTAAAGAGGATGCATCTGGATCTATAAAATCATTGGAGATAAGTAGGCAGCAAGCTAGAGTGCCTTTACAAAGGGAAGGATATTTTTTCATTTTCCTATAATCTTTCTATGAGACATTCAATTCGCGTGATTAATATGTGTTTATGTAGAGTAGTTAATAACTGTTATACTTGCCAACTTTCGTGACATTCTGTTGAGTAACGTGGCAGCTAGGAGAAATTATCCAAAACTTGCCATTTCGAAGTGTTCAAAAACCTAAGGATATGTTATTTTCTAGGGCTCAGTTTTGCTTCCATTGATCTTATATCTCACCAAACTACCTTGAAATGATCATAATTGAATAGATTAGGCATTATTATTACAAAAAATGCTGACTTTGTGGAATTTTTGTCCTCTAGCACAACTATTTCCTGGATGCTACTAATATCCATAAACTTGGGTACCAATGTCTCCGTTCCACGTGCCTGCGTTTCTTTAAAATTGCCAAATTTTGAAAGAAAAGTAATTAGATTGGCCTAAAATAATATTTAGGTAGACATTCGTTAGATACTGAAGCTCAATTTTGAAATTACCACACTACCATGAACAATGTAGCCGTCATTCTTAGAAAACATTTCCTAAATTTTGTTTAAAATGTTAACACAACGATGTGTAAACATCCTAAAACTGATCAAATTTGAAGAACAGGTGATGACGCACCTACTGGGCATGTTGGTTATGATCCTTAGTACATATCTGCTTCAAAATAAAGTTACTTAATTCAAACTCAGTTGTGTTCATGCCAATATTTACAAACATAAGTGGTTCGCAAACACTGATTCTGAAATTATGCTTGATGAGTTTAAAACATACACTCTTGCTTCCAAATTGTGGTTTGTTAACATTTTAGGCCAACCCGTGCCTATAAACCGACTATAGGTTTAATCACAGTAAGAGGAAGAAACTGTCATGAGCGACAAAAAGTCAATACCTAGCACAAATGGGATACAAGGCCTTGCTGATTGCATTATTTGGTAAAAATGTAAACCTGTAATTTGTACTAGACGCTACTTTAAAAAATAAAATCAAAATGAATACAGGTTATTGAAAAATGTTGAAGTTATTTCCCTTGACACTTAATTCAACGGTACATATCCACAACGGTACTTTTGTGCATAGTGACTTGAACTAGCTCAGTGATTAAAATTGAGCTTCGATTTCTAACGAATGTCTACCCAAATATTATTTTAGGCCAATCTAATTATTTTTCTTTCAAACTTTGGCAATTTTAAAGAAACGCAGGCACGTGGAACGGAGACATTGATACCCAAGTTTATGGATATTAGTAGCAACCAGGAAATAGTTGTGCTAGAGGACAAAAATTCTACAAAGTCAGCATTTTTTGTAATAATAATGCCTAATCTATTCAATTATGATCATTTTAAGGTAGTTTGGTGAGATATAAGATCAATGGAAGCAAAACTGAGCCCTAGAAAATAACATATCTATAGGTTTTTGAACACTTCGAAATGGCAAGTTTTGGTTAATTTCTCCTAGCTGCCACGTTACTCAACAGAACGTCACAAAAGTTGGCAATTATAACAGCTATTAACTACTCTACATAAACACATTAATCACGCGGATTGAATGTCTCATAGAAAAATTATAGGAAAATAAAAAAATATCCTTCCCTTTTTAAAGGCACTGTAATTCACACTGCCGTTGTACAGAAGAAAAACCGCACATTTAATGGAAAAAAGATTTACACTGTAAGAAAAACGCAAAGGAATTTTCTTATTGTGTGATTATTATATTTAGTTACTCAGGAATTCTACGAATTTACATAAATTAGAAGGCAAATTCTAGGAAAACTGAGAAATCCTTTGGTGGTAATATGACTTCCGATATATTCGATTGTAGATTTGTTTCAAAGCTTTATCTTTATGAAATCGGAGCACCACCTTGTAAATTTTCACATTGAAGTAAATTTTTGGAATAAATTAAATGATGAGCTCATTTTGTAGGGCGCTTCAAATAATAAACATATTGTATATACAATAATAAAATAGTTTTCAAAACGTAGGTTTAATTATTAAGAAAAAAAGGTGTATTTCTGGGGTAAAATGTGTCAAAAAAAGTTTTAAGAAAATTTTATAAACAAAAAATGAATACTCATAAAAAGCAAAAACATTCGAAAAATATCCAACCGTAACTCATTTCATGGCTTACAAGCTAATTACATATACTCATCATTATCATTTTCAGTTAAAACTGCAAAAAATCATTATCCAACTTTTTGTTTTGCTACATTACATATTCCAAAACCCCTGCTGTGCCGAACTACAAGTGAACTTTATTTCAACCCAAAAATATACCAAAGACAGAACTAAATTTCGGGATGCCAAAGAATTTGCAATGTTGTGTTTGTTACGCATATGTACCCCGAAAACCCGTAATTATATAAGTTATAAATATACCTAAAGTAAAGATTCTTTCGATTTAATATCATTTTTGTGTTGATTTGCCAGCATTTGGTTTCTTCGTTGAGCAGGTGGTAAGTGCAAGTATAGAAATTTCGGCGTTTAAATGCTTTATAAAAATTTCTCGAGAGTTAAAATGCTTCATAAAAAACTTTATCTATCTAATTTTTTTTTTCTACTGTAAAATCATAAATACAATGCGGGTGAAGGAGACAACAGGTGCGTCCTCCTCCGCTGGGAGGGGGAAGTGAACGGCGTAGGAGTCCAGGGTTCTCACCTTTTGGGACTGTTCCATCATGCTCTCGAAGTCGAGTACTTTGGCTTGATGGACCACCGGAGACTGGAGCAAGCTTGAATTTGACAACGAAAGATTTGCCCGGGAGGAGAAAATGATGAGCATTCCAATGCACAAGAGTTTTTCTAGGATTATACTAACAAGCTATTTGATTGGAGTTACAAGCTAGCTAAGCTAGACAAGCTACGAGTTGGTAAAGGTAAGGTGTGGCTCCAACAATTAAAGTATTAAATATTTACGGCAGGTTGGCCAATTGGATTGGGACCATGGATGCGGTCAAGTTGACCAGGAAAAGTCATCCTTGGAGATAGTGGGTTAAGAGTTAAGTTCCCGAGTAAGGTAAAAGGGGAGCAGTTGGTTTGCTGTTTGGGAACTTGGAGGGATCTGCCGGATATGTTGGCTATTCGTAGGTGCCGATGTCAAGAAGGTGACGATAATAAATAAGGAATTATTTTAAATAAACAAATAGGAGGAAACTTTTAATGTGACCAAAATGAGAAGATGAGGAAGTCAAGGGTTCAAAGGGAAGTGATACTGGAGGGGAATGTAAATTTAAGGAGGAAACTGGAGGTGAAATTGACAAAGAAGGAGCAAGAGAGGACACGAGGTTATGCATTAGGATGATTGGGAGACATTTGGTGAAGTTCATGGTGGTATGATAATAGTAATATTTTTAAAAAAAACATTTGTACTAACTAAATTTAGAAATAAAATCTTTGTATAAAACTAGGTAATCGTTTTGTGGAAATTAGTATTCACTGCTTCCGATATTGCAATATTTAATTCAAGGTTCCATACTAAATACAACATTCATCAGAATCGACCTGCAAACAATTGCTGCCAAACAAAACCTGTTGTCGATTTGGCGTCGTAGCTGAGCTGAAATTCTAAATTCATTTTACCGCCTCTCTCCTTTCGAAATGCAACCGATTTTATTTTAATATTATACGTAACATTTTACATTTTATGATTCGTGCCATCTTTCAAAGACACTTTGTCACTGCTGGCCAACAATGGATTGTTCAACTGAACGTGAGAGGATATAATGAGAATTCCTAGGGATCTTGTAGATCACGACTTGGTTTTAATTAGACAGAGTGCAAAATGGTAAAAATGAAAGCGTTTACCATTACAATGTTTTTTCACTTTAAAATTGCTTTTCCCTTTTTTGATAACTCGTACAATAAAGCTAAATTTTTGTATAAAATAGTAATGTGTCGTGACGTTATACGCTTAGCGGAAATTTTGTGTTCACCGGGAAATTTTTGCGTACCATTGGATACCGGGAAGAGTTTTTTCCAGCGGCGTGTTAGAAGTCCACAAAACCAAACCTAAATCTTTGTACGAGGGTAAGGTGAGAAATTAGGATAAAAGTTAAACTTTATTGAATTACAACAATCAGGTTACATAATATATATTACCAGTTGTATAAGATTTTCATATTTGTGGAAAGATGGGACCTAGCTGCCATTAGATAAAGTACCTCTGAATCCGAAAAAACAAGCGTCTTTGATCCTATATATAAGTGGAAATACAGCCCCAATGAAAACTAAGTTCGATAATATTACGTTTATCTCCCGGACCGGATATTTAATTAGCCAGTAATTTGTCAGGTAATTATTGGTTTTTGATGTATTTGCTCATGTGCTTTTTCACTTCCAGCAACACAGGTTACATACTACGAATGTAAGGAGAAGAAAAACAAAGCTAATATTTTAATGTAATAAAAAATGAATTGAAAATTAGAATCAATTTAATTTCAATGCCAAAGGAGAATCCACACTCGTGTTTTATATATTCTATGACCATTTTTACTCTATTTCTTTATTTTGTGTTATTAACACTAAATAAAGAAATAGTGTTAACACTTTGTTAATATAAAATACTTTTATCACCCCTAGATCTATCTAATGAGTGACTCACTCCACCTCCTCAAAAATCCAAGCGTTGCCGAATTATCACGTATCGATGCCATATATTTTTTTTAATTCGGATTCAGAATTATGTCCTTTGAAGATTTCCAGGTTTTATCAACAGGATTTTTTAAATTATCACATTTACAGATTAAAATTTAACGTATAGTGATTTTGTGAATAAGCTACCAAAACTTATTAATGACTTATTAATGCTTATCATCTTAGCATTTCATTTCAAGACATGGATTTTTGTTAAACTTGTTATGAAAAAGAATTTCAGTAAACGTTACTGAAAAAGTGTGGATATATTTTAGAAAAAACAAGCTATCCTTCGGCAACATGTTTTTTAATGGAAGTTATTATATTAGTAGGTAAATTAACATAAAATTTAATACTGAGAATGGCTTTTCAAAACGTTTGATAAAGCCTGAATTTGCACACAATTTGCGGCGCAAGCAATACCATTGTAGGAGACAGCGGAGAAACAAGAACTCAGGACTAAGAGATCACCGATAAGACGCTTCAATTCATTACCTAGGGGCAAGTTGAACAAATTAATTAACCCACGCTGTTAAGTTTGATTCACTGTTCCAGCGGATTTATTGGTGGTCAGAAGGGTAGTGGAGAGGGTTTCGGGGCGGAGGAACCTGAAATGCAGAGGAAAAGCTGGCACATCCAAGGAAACTGACTTGGGTAGAAATTGACTGGGATTCAGAGACGGAGTTTCATAAATATAAATTTTCAAGGGGTAAAGGTTGAGGAGGAGTTGTCCAGGCTGTGTTCTGGAGGAGCTAGAGGGACAAAAGCGTAAGAAGACAGGGATCTTGCGGAGATTGCCACCCGAGGCCCGAAGGGAAATAGGGAAAGTGACTGTTCAGAAATGCTGCTGCAGGTTGAGTGAGGGTGACAAGAGAAGGGCACTAACAAATGCTATAGGGTGAGTCCTATCATAGGACTCCTATGGTGAAGGAGGAGGAACTGAGAATTTATTAAGAGACAATCGGTACCTTCTCAGTACTGGGATCGGAGGAGATCGTTGAACTATGTGTAGGGATATTGTTCCATGGCTTGTTTCTGGAGGTAATTGTCAAGTCTGTCAAATTAGATTCAGTGGGTGGACTATTAGCGATTGAAGCCGCTCAATAAAATTGTTCCACTTATGAGCTTAATCATGAATCATTGTATAAGACTTGTAAGTTTACCTGATTCTTTTTTTTGCATATTTTTGGAAATTTGAAGTTCTAAAACTAAAACTATATCGTGTGATCCACACACTCTGAATCTACATTTCCCTTCTGTATGACGTTCTCATCCCTTGACATCCCTGAACCCTTGACATCCTCATCTTCTCATTTTGGTCACATTAAAAGTTTCCTCATATTTGTTTACTTACAATAATTCCTTCTTTATTTTCGTCATCTTCTTCACATCGTCACCTACGCATAGCCAACATATCCGGCAGATCCCTCCAAGTTCCCAAACAGCAAACCAACTGCTCCCATTTTACCTGACTCGGGAACTTAACTCTTAACCCTCTACCTCCCAGGATGACTTTCACTGGTCATGTTGACCACATCCCTGGTCCCAATCCAATATTGGCCAACCTGCCGTAAATAAATAATACTTAGAAGAAGTTGAAGCGGAGAACATGGATGCCATAATGTTAAACAACGTTTATTCAAGCTTTCGGTTGTATACCACAACCATCATCAGGAATACTAACAGAAATGACTAATTGTCGCAGCCACACCTCACCTTCACCAACACCTTAGCTTGTCTAGCTTAGCTAGCTTGTAACTCCAACCAAATGGCTATACTTGGGTTTACCAACAGCTCAACCAAGAACCAAATGCTGGCGAATCAACACAAAAATGATATAAAATCGTAAGAATCTTTGCCTTAGGTATATTTATAACTTAATTACGGGTTTTCCGGGTGCATATGCTTAACAAAAACTACATTGCTAATTCTTTGGCAACCCGGAATTTAGTTTCGTCTTTGGTTTATTTTTGGGTTGAAATAAAGTACACCTGTAGTGTGGCACAGCAGGGGTTTTGGGATATGCAGCAAAACAAAAAGTTGGATAAAGATTTTTTTGCAGTTTTAACCGAAAATGAAAATGATGAGTATATGTTATTAGCTTGTAAGCCATAAAATGAATTACGGTCGGATACTTTTCGGATGTTTTTGTTTTTTATGAGTAGTCTTTATTTGTTTATAAATTTTACTTTAAAGTTTTGTTTGGCACATTTTAGCCCAGAAATGGGTCTTTTTGTTTTATAAGTTTAAACTAAATACGTTTTGAAAACTATCTTATTAATATTGTATATACAATGTGTTTAATATTTGAAGCGCGCTACAAAATGAGCTCATAATTTTTCACAAATTAACTTAAATTTAAAAACTTACAAGATGGTGCTCCGATTTTTAAAGATAAAGTTTTGAAAAAAGTTTGCCATCGAATACATCTGAAGTAATATTACCGCCAAAAGATTTCTTAGTTTTCCTACAATTTGCGTTCTAATTTATGTAAGTTCGTAGACTTTCTGAGTAACTAAATATATTATTTACGCAACAAGAAAATCCATTTCGTTTTTTGTAGTGTGAAAGCTTCTCCCACCAAATGTGCAGTAACCGGCTGTGTGAATTGGCTTGCTGCCCGTTTATCACCAATGATTTCAAGGATCCAGATGCATCCACTTTACATGAGAAGTAAGGTTGCTGGATGAAGAAAAGCTATTCAAACAAAAACTGCAACTGAATGGCTTTTCCCTGGTATGGGAGTAAATGTGGGTGTGTAGGTCATGCCGTGTACGAAAACTAGATATGCAGAACAGACAGGAGAAGGTTTTAACATATCCTTCTGCAAAATAATGATAACCAAATTATTAAAGTATACATGAATACAATTAAACCAGAAGCAAAAGTTATTACAAAAACCGTACCATGTATAGTGCTTTGATGCTGTCTTAGGCCCTTTTTAGTATTAAATCGCCTCTCACAAACATTGCAACGGTATGGTTTTTCTCCTGTATGCGTTCGCATATGAGTTTTCATGGCTGAGCTACTGGTAAAAGATATACTACAAAGAGCACAGCTAAAAGGTTTTTCGCCGATGTGGAACCAGGTATGCGTAACTAGGCTGCTTTTTGCTGCGAACTGTTTGCTGCAGAAAACACATGCAAATGGTTTTTGACTCTGATGAACATTATTTCTGTGACTATTTAAGCTTCCTTTTTGTGCAAAGGTTTTATAACACAGACTACATTTAAATGATTTTAGATTTTCGTGAAATCCATTAATGTGCACATTTAATTGCGTCTTTGTTGCAAAGCACTTACTGCACTTCACACATTTAAAAGATTTCTGCTGCTCATGAACACCTTTAATGTGTCTAGTTAGATTAGATAAAATTGAGAATGCTTTATTGCACTTATCACATTTGTACGGCTTTTCACCTGTATGGACTCTCATATGGAGTGTGAGATGGTTCTTGGTTTTGAATACATATTCACAAATTTCACACCTGATAAAAGGCATCTTGACTCGTTGTAGTTGCCACGTAATACAGTAATTTTATTTGTTGTTGGGCTTAAAGCAATATAATATAAACTCTAATCTGACTATAGAAATTTGTGAAACTCTTGCCTAGAATCGTTCTGGAAACGCTCTTAAAGAATCCGTTCAACAAAATTTAAAAGACATCTAGCAATGCCATACCAACAAACGAAACTGTACTAAGAACCATTTGAAGAGTAGTTAGCTGGAGTTATGTGTTATTAGATAGGATTTATCCTATATACAAAACTGTAGCTATAGCGTAAGAGCTCAGGCAGCTTTCGTAACCTGATTTCATCCTATATACTCGTCAGCATTATTAGCTAGTTCGTTAAGCAACAACCCATTCACTCATCGGATTGAGGTACCTCATAAATACTTTTCCCTACCGAAGTTATTTAGATTAATATTTTAATCCTGTGACAATAGTCGTAAAAATTTGAGTTGATGGCTTTGAATTTTTATATTTTAAGCCCTTTTAAATTCTTTCCCTTTATCAAAACATACCCAGAAACTGAGCTTAGTGAGTTGAAGCATGCATAAATACTGATACAAGAACAAACATGCTAACCAAATCACATTAAATGGGGTAGTCAAACTTTATGCACGTATTTAGGGAATTTTTGTTAATCCTTGAGTTTTTTGCTTTCAAAGGGCTTTGTGTTAAAAACACTGTTTGGGTTTAGATAAGCTGCACAATAGCTTGTTTGTATCGGTTTCATAATATTGAATATTACAAGAGCAAGGTTTAACAAATTCCTTGCATAGTTAATTCAAGACAGAACAAACTTTAACTACTTTTGACTTTAAAATATGAATTACATGTAGTATGCCAACTAAACTGGTTTGGGAATAACACTCTCATATTACATGTTTATGCGTTTCTAATTGCCGTTTCTTAAATCTAATAAGAAATTTTTCAGTGTCTCAAATTAAGGGAAACTGATTTTAACGAAGTTTTGTTGTCAGATTGGTGTATAGTATGTTTATATTACTAATTTGTTTATGTATCTGGTAAATACTAAATACTAAGCGGTTAACAATGTTTTAAATAAATTTTAAAGGCAAAGTTGTCTAAGTTTACCGATTACTCAATAAAGTAAATATCTAATAGTAGGATACGTGACAAGCATGGCAAGTTTTAATCCGCTTTAGCGTTCTCACAATCCTACACATACAATAGTATTCCATAGTTCCAAGAACTTCTTGAAGAGGCTGCATTTTTTAGCAGACAATTTAAGTGAAGAGCATGCAAGATAACCATACCAAAATGCACTTTGAGGTGTATATTTATGTATTTTAAAAGTACCTTACTGCTAATATGAAATGCTTATGACAGCAATTAATAGCTTTGAAATGCAGTTTTTCGTACAAAATACAGTTGGCTACTCCATTTCCCGGATACGTTTCCTCCACCTAAATAAAAACCCGGTCCCCCTCGGCCACTGCAACCTCCAGGATACGGGAAACATAAAAAAATGTAAGTACATGGCCGTTGTTGAGCTACTTCACACAGATCATACCCTCCACTTTGACCAACACCTGGATAACATACTGGTCCTCTTCCTGCTTGAAATACAGGAGCTCTGTCATCCTACGTAATACACCATTCATCCTCCATTCCAATTGATATGCACTCATTAGTGCAGTAGCTTTCGTGCATTTAATGGACACATTCTCCTCGGTCTAATCTGTATATCCGAAGATATTTGTGATAGTGGAGTTTGCTAATTAAACAATAGATTCAGCACTGTCCTTCAAAACAACTTACAAATACTGTTCATAAAAATGAACATGGGAAATGCTATTAGAGTTAACTTAAATGAGGATTCTCCTCCGACATTAAAATTGAATCCATATGATTTAAACTTGGTTTTCTCAATGTGCCCCACCCCACTTTTTTCTTCTTCAAAAATGAATTTGCCTTCATTCATTAGATTTTAATACAAATACAACTAATCTGCTAGTAATCAACTTGTGGAGAGATATTAGTTGGGAACCTATGAATAGCATGAAAAACAATAAAAACCCAGAAGAAGGAAATATTATCGGTTCAGTTCAGACGGCCAGTGAAGGACCCAGAATTAAAAACTATTTGGCACAAAGCAAGGCATTTCTTCCCCTAAAATCGCTCAACAGGTTATTATCCAATCCAACCTTGCTTTTCAGTTTGTCTCTCCGACGCACTTGTCTATTTCATTCAGCTCAAAAACCAGAACTCAAACTTAAACCGACTTTGTTAATACGCAAGTTCTGGTTCTGGTTAAAATGAACAATAAATGTAAAGCCAGACTTGTTAAATAATAATTGAAAACAATTATTGATCATCAAAATTTGATCTGAAAAGCCACAAGTAAGCAAAGCAATCACTTTGTCTTCATTGAATGATACAGCAACGTTTAATCTTTTGTGGAACTGTAGGAAGTACTTGTAATGACAGAATCTGTCAGACAGATGACCATCCAGTGACTTTTAATTTTTAATATGATTGAAATATTAAATATTATACATATTGATCGTTATAGAGGCGTTATCGTTATTATCAGAGCCTAAGGGACGCTGGGATTTACTGGGCACTTTTCCCAGGGCCCGGGGATGAAGGGGCCCAGGGAAAAAATGAAAAAAATAAGATAAAAAAATTCAATAATCGACTGTGTAAAATACATACAAAATTATAATATATTTTGTACTTATACTCTTAAGACGTTATATGGATTTGCAAACGGAAGTTTTTAACGTCAACTGTTATGTTGTTATGTTGTTTTAAATAAACTGTAATAATGGCTTCTGTCACTTTGGTTGCTGATTTGTCCCGCGACTAGTTTCGTCTTTATTTTATTGACATCATCAGGCGGCTTACAGTTAAGAAAAATTATTTTACAATTAGAGGAAAGAAAAAACTTCGTATGGAATCATGTAGTATTTAAAATGCTATACAATTTATAAATTATTACCTGTTTGTAAAATGAATGTGGTTATTTTTATCAAATTGTTAAAAAGTTACATGATACTCAGATGGTCATAACGTTTTCTGTGTGTAATGACAAAAATATATACCAGTTAAATATGCAATAAATTGCAAACTAGATAAATTTATAATGACACAACATATTTAAAATATAACCTTTGACATTAAGTACTTATTTTATTTAACCACCGGAGTAAAACTTCCTTCTTGCTCTTGTGCTTTCCGTACATTGAAGAAAGACAAGATTTTTACTACATTGTGAATACACACAGAAAGGTAAACAGAAATACGCGCGTAGATATTGGACTATAGACAAGTATACAGAGTTGGTCTGCTACCCACCGTTCATTGTTAATGAGAACTTGTCAACGAATCTTTGCACTGAGTTTGGTATTGAGAAAGCTATCATAATATCTACCTTTTCTATACATGCACGAATTCTAGCATTGTTGCATTTTTGTAACTCTCTTAGGAAAGCTTGTTTTACTAAAATATTGTAAGCATGTATGTTTTTGTAAAAAGGTAGTACTAGAAATGAACAATTTCTTGGAATGGCATTTGTATCATTATATTCGAATTGCTGTAGTAAATTTGGATTGTGAAATGATAGAAATGTTCTTAATATTGTGGACTTTGGTTTTAAAAGCTCGTTTCTATTAATGGTTTCAAGTACTCGCATGGCATTTTGTAAAATGGTTTGAGGATACATTCTGCTTTGAAACTTAGCCATCAAATTATTTAGTTCCGTATTTCTTGTGTTTAAATCAGAACATGTTCTTATAATACGTAAACTACATGAATATGGTAAGGATTTCAAAAGGTGTTTGGGGTGACTAGAGAGATAGTTTACGAATTCATGTTTTGACATTGGTTTACGGTACAGAGAAGTTGATATTGTATTACCGGAGTTTAATATAATATTCATGTCAAGAAAAGTTACATAATTTTCACTGAATTCGTACGTAAATTTGAGAAACCTATGCTTAAACAGATCGTTTAGCCAAATATTTAAGTTTGTTACAATGTTTGTAATATCGATAATTAATAGAAGATCGTCAATAAAACGACCTTTGAAAACTATTTCAGATCTATTAAGCTGAGCTTTCAATTCCTTTGAGGCTGTAATATTTGCTATTGATACACTTGAGCAGTTACCCATTTGTATACCACGATGTTGTACAAAAATTTCGTCATTTTATTCTAGAAAGCTATAATCTAGCGTAAGATGTAACAATCGTTTTAAGTGGTCAACAGTAATATCAATAGGTAATTGTAATCTATCTCTATTTTCCATGAAAAATTCAATACAGTTCCATTTACACACAGAAATAGGTAATTCTAAGTACATTGCATTAATGTCGGCGGTACATAAAATGTATTTTTTGGTAGCATCTAATTTTAGATTGCTTAACAAAAGTAATAAATGGGGTGAATCTATAATTAAATCCGGTATTAATAGACTTAATGGTTGTAGTATACAATCTGTTAGCATTGAAAATCCCCTGTTAATACATTTTAACGTGCTTGATATCGGTCGTCCTACTGGAAATTGTTCGAATTTTTTATGCACTTTAGGGAGAATATAAAATTTAGCTGGCTGATGTTTTTCTGGAAATAACCTAAGAGCATTTTTTCCTTTTATTATACTTTTACCAGCTATTCTAGCTTTATCTTTAAAAGTTTCCACTGATAAATTATATTCTACCCAAGTGGATGGTCTGTACGTATTTTCGTCATGAAGCTGTCTCTGGATTTCATTGTTGTAATCACATTGATTCATAATGCATATGCCTGCATTTTTATCTGATTGTTTGATTACTAATTTGTTGGCCTGAATAAAAGTTCTGAGATCTTCAATTAGAAAACTATGTACTACGTTGTAAGGTTGAGTGTTGCGTTTGATATTATGTAAACACCTTTGTGAAAAATATTCTCCGAATAATACTTCTTCCATTGGGCTTCGTAGTTTTGAAGGTGAGACAGACTTTTTGATTTTGAATAGAATTTCTTCAAGTTTGGTCATTTCCTTATTATTATTCTGTAGTTCAAAGAATATTTTCCAGGCATATTTACGTTTTCCCTCGTCAATACACTTTTTGATGTTATTATAATTTGGTTTCTCTATGATACTGAATTTCAACCCTAGAAATAACAAGACTTTAACTGATTCTGGTATATTATTGATATTTGATAAGTTATGTACAGACATTGTGCTACTTTTACATAAATTGTGCACCATAAACAGATAATTTCTTTGTCTTCTAGAAAGTTGATTACAGAATGAATACAAGTTACTCAAATTTGTGAATCTACGATTTTTACGTTTTTTCTGTTTACCTTCTAATTGTCAGTTTGTTCGTGAAATATGTTCTTGACCTTCGTTGGTTATATTCCTTTTCGCATTAAACCTATCATCACGTTCACTGCGCCTATGTGTTAGACTAAGCTTACTTTTTTTATAGTATATTGTAAGTAAAAAAATTGTATGGAGTCACAGAGGGGCTTTTCCAATTAGACTAAACTGTGCTGTGGTAAGGTACAAAACATTCAGTAAATTTCTACTTTGTGTACATATTTTCTGAAATATACGTGATAACCGTAGTATGATCTTGTTTACGGTAATGTTGATATTCGTTTTTACTGTTTTACAGTTTACTCTTATTCGATAGTTTGCCTACACTATTAACTCCAACTGATTTTATCAAAGGTACCAATGAAATAGTCAGAGAAGCGTTGGCTTTCAAACTAGCTATGACACGTTTCTCAAGTTTGGAATGAAAAAATGTTGTTGCTGATGTTGGAAGCCCAGTTTTTTGCCAATTTGTAATGTACACGAAATTGTGCTTAATTTCTTTAAAAATTTACGAATGTTATTACTTGGCATTCATACTCAAATTTTGAGCCTTCAAATTTATACAAATTTGTACGATGCTAGTGGAGTTTTGATCAGCTTTTAGAATTTGAAAAGCCACAGGGCACAGTCACTATAGTGATTGCGTAGTTGAAACAAATCAGGTTCTAAACAAGTACACTCAATTTTACATCAAATTATCAGAGACATTTAAAATTTGTTGGTGCAAAACTGTATAAAGGAAAGGAAAAGATTGGGTTTAGCTAGCGTTTGTACAGAAACTTATTTTGAATAATATACGAAAAAAATACTTGGAGCACACAGTATTAATAATTATAAGTACTCCAAAATGAAAATTGTACCGATAAAATTCAAAGTTGGGATCACCGGAAGTTAAATTGCGATTTACAAATGGAAGTTTTACATGGCAATATAACGTACACACATGTTCCAAGAGCAGCTTACTTAATCGTTATGCCTAAAAACTTTGTCGAGAACTGAGAACTTTTGTGTGGATTTATTCTGTTTTAAGAACGATGAGACATCTTTTGATGCTTTATGCATTTAAACTCGTTATTAGTTTTATGCCCGTCTTTTTGTATTATTACCTAATGAAAACGTCATTTCACAAATTCGCAATTTTCTAGTTATATTTTTGGGGGTCCATACATTTAGGAGTACCCAGGGCCCGAGAAGGTGTTGTTTAGGCTCTGGTTATTATACATATTGCAAGTTGTGTGCAATGGCATGTGCTTATTCGTTGGGGTTTCTAAAATGTGTAGCAAATGAAAACCGTGTACTACTTTGCATGTGTAGCTTTGTAGTTTAATTTAATTTTTGCTGTAACATTAAAATTACAAAATCAATTCTTTTAACAGTTGGCTGGTTAATTACTTTCCTGTGCAACTTATAATATTTTCTTGAGATTAAAACTATATTTGTTGAAAACATTTTCTCATTGCAAATCATTAATTCAATATCAAATGAAATAATCAATCAACGAATACTTAAGCATGCATAATTTATGTTTTATAATTAAATAATACACAACAAAAACGGGCAGTCAAGCATTATGAAAACTACTTTCGAAATGTGTTTACTTTCTTTTTAGTAAAGCTGAAATTTTAAGCCTTGCTTTTGCAAACGTAGTTAAGTTGATCCTCGTTTATGCAAGATTGTACCATGATTTAAGCCTAAAACATATCGGTAGTTACCACGTCTTAAGGGAATTACGTTCGAGGTATTAAACAAAGCTTCAAATGCTCAGCAATCAACCTTCGCAATTACAATAAAAAGGGATACAAAAAGTACCTATGTAAGAATGGTTGTTCTTTGAATTAACATAAAACATTTAAAACAAGGACTTCTGAACTAAATTTACCATTCCCGGAAGGTTTCAAAAATGTGTACCAATGCTCTCTAAAATGCATACGTGAGGTATGGCTCGTTGTACACGGCAGGGAGCCTATCAGGTTTTGGTGGGGTGTTGTACCAACATAATGTTCTTTCGGTTTTAAATATCGTTATGTTAAAGGTTTGTCCTATTTTTACTATCCAAGGTCCAACGAATTCTTCCTTATGTGCACGGTACAAGGTAAATGCACCTAAACTTACAAGTAGGGGTTTAGGTACTTTATTTACTTTGGATCAAACATGTCAGTCGCAAGTTTGCTGAGCTTGTGCATACTTTTCAGGAAAGTGATATTATTCTTTGGCTGCTGGACCAGCAATGCTGGTGCCACTGATGGTTGATACATAACACGAATTTATTCAATTCGACAATTAGAATTGAAATTAGTGCGCAACAAAAAGCACAAACACGTTCCAGCAATTATTTATTCAGGTCTAGAAGGCCTAGATATGGACAAATCTTTTCACACAATCTAGATTAAGATTAGTTCCGAACTCGCGGAACACTCGTATCCTTTGAAATAGTTTTTTCTTACTAATTAAGTTTGTTAAAATCAGAGTTTCAATTATCGAACTGAAGGTTGTGCATTTAACTAATTAACATGGAACACCAGATTGCCCAAAAACAACTAAAATGTGGAATCCCAAACCCATTTAAAACCGAAAAACAATTTAAATGTGAGCAATGTGATAAAACGTTTTCGCAAGCTGGCAATTTAAAAATACATATTGAAGGAGTACATTTAGGCCTGAAGCCATTTCAATGCACCCAGTGTGAAAAGTGTTTTTCAGTCAAATCTAGTTTAGTCACACACGAGCTTTTGCATAGTGGCGAAAAACCATTCCATTGTTATTTTTGCTCTAAAACTTTTGCCAGAAAGTTCGCATTGTATTGCCACCAGCGCACCCACACTGGAGATGAAAGTTACACTTGTACACATTGTAATAAAAAATTTAGGGACAAAAGAAATTACGACTGGCACGTCAGATGTCATCAAGGTAGAAATTTAAAAATAAATTTTCTTTAGCGTTTCTTGTAGTAATTTAAACAATATGGTCTTTTTAATTAGGAATCCACTATAAGGGCTTCCAATGTATTTTTTGTAATAAGCAGTGCATGTCATTGACAGTCCTCCATAATCATATTCGCTCCCACATAAACGAAAGAGCGTTCCAGTGCTTAACCTGCACCAAGGAATTTGAAACCAACCCAAATTTATTTTCTCACATGAAAGAAGCACATTCGAACAAAAGGCCTCATTCCTGTAATCTGTGCGAAAAGACTTTCAAGACACAAGCTCACATGCAGTAACATCTTAAATCGCACTTGGGTGAGAAACCTTACAAATGTGGAGTCTGCGGGAAAGATTTTCGCTCCAATGGTGAAATGAAGAGTCATGCTCTAATTCATTCAAGTGAAAAATTTTACAAATGTAACAAGTGCGACAAGTCTTTTAGTCAACCGGGTGTATTAAAGCAACACATGTTGCATAAACATTCTGAGGAAAAGCCGTATAAATGTATGGACTGTGAGAAAGGGTTCAAGAGAAAAGCGGATTTAATTAGGCACGGGAGAGTCCATAGTGGTGAAAAGCCGTTTCGCTGTCAACACTGCAAGGCTCAGTTTTCTGACATGTCTAACCTGCTTAGACATACCAGACAAACTAAGCGTTGCTACAAAGATTAAAATCCAGCCATTACTGGTTCGGTTCCACCAAAAGCCTACTTATTATAATACGCGCTAAAATATTACAAAAAGTTGTGTGCATAACAGTTGTATGTTGCCTTTTTCTGTAAAATTACATGGTTACGGATTCTATTTGTAAATTCTGCTTATGCCGGGCTTAAAACCAAGTTAGATATTCTTACATTTAATCAGGTTAATTTTAATGTAGTACGCAAGAATAATTCTTGAAGAATTATTAACTATCTAAAAAATAACAAATAAGATTTTTGGGTAAATTTGCAATGTACATAGTACATACCAATGTGTATCGTAAATCAAAAGCAATTTACAACTTTCTGACAACTGATTTTTTCTGAAGTATTATTAAAAGCTTATTTGCCTAATATGTAATAACAATACAAGTAATCTATAAAAAGTTTAAAGATGTAACACATAATGTACATTCAGTTTCAATTAAACACCTAGCGATAAAAAGGCAGCCGGAGAGCGCTGCACACCAATGGCAAGGACGCAGATGTCGCGGGAGCTCAACATTAACTTTTCTGCCCAATGCGTCATGCTAAATTCTTCGGCATGGTGTAATAATAAAATGCAAGGAGATACGGAAAATTAAAATCGTAAAATATGAACAGCAAATGAACATTGTTATTCCTGTTACACCATACTCCACATTATTAAATTTTAATTTGTATTGTAAACACGTGAAATTGATTCTAATTTTATAAGAGGAACGAAAGGGATTTCAGAATAATGGATATTGAAATGCAGAGCAAAAGTGAGGCTAGCACAGCCTTGGGCACTGGACCCGGCACAAAGGGGCTACGCTGGATTTAATTACGGAGTCAGACAAATATTGATGATTTAAAGGGGTCAAGAGGAAGGGATTGCAAGTTTTGGTTCCGGTCTTCCACTAGCCCAAGGCACTTATTCTTCATTCAACATTTCCCCCAAAAACTCCAATTCTTCAGCTGTATCATCTTGAATTTTACATGTATCAGACTGTTCCTCCTTTTAGATTCCTGGTTCAGCAGATTAAAATAAACCAGAAATGTAAAACGCTACATGCTAAGTAAATTAGAAACATATTTTGTGGTGTACTAAATATTTACAATTTAGCATCTTTTTGTGATGATTCAGAAAAGCTTGTTTTTGTGGTGGTATAGGTAGCCATTTAAATAAAAGATTCTGCTCTTTTCTTTAGAATTGCTCTGTTAATACGACTTACATCAAGTAGTACAAAACACAAACGATACAATGTGGACTCTTAGATACAGTTAGCTTGAGTGTGGACTCTTTGGCCCTGAAAATCCAAAAAATCTTTAACTTGGCTTTCTTAAGTACCATTATATCGTACCATTTTTCATTTTGCTTAATACCTTTGTCACTTTTTTCTCAAAAAAAATTGAGGGGACTCACGGGGAAGAAGGTGGGGCTTGCTTGAGTTATTGAGCTATATTTCTCAAAACTTTTTCGTGCTTTTCACTTAACTCGGAAGACTATTTTTTCATTTAGCTAATTGAAGCTTCGTATTCTATGAAATGAATTGGACAGTTTGCACGCCTTAACGTTTTAGATTTGCATACGTTGACGCAATGAATCATTTAGGTTATTAGGACTTTATATTGAGATACGCATGATGTCGAAATAAAGAGCAAATAAAAAGTTCAAATGTGTTTAAATGTTGTTTCAGTTTTATTTTAAAATGTTTAAAAGAATAATGTTTTACGTTTAGTAAACACAATTATTGTTCGGATGATTTCTCAATAAAACTAATAACACATTAATATGAATGAATAATGAATCAAAATAATTTCTCAATCTGACTTTTGACTTTTATGCTACAGCTGCCGCTGCCGCAGCAATCATTTTTTGTAATTTTTTATTAAAATATCTTGCAGCGCTTTCATTTCCTTTACTTTTAGATGACCTGCACACACAAATAAAATACAAATACAAAGATTTTTAAAATGTACAAATAAAATTAAAGTAGATGGATTAAAACATAATAAGCCTAATTAATTCAAAATGCATTTTATAGTCTTCATATTCATACCAAGAGCTTTTAGTTACAAATGTCAAGTTTTGTCAATAAATTCTTGTAAGCAAATGCAATATACTGTTATTAACTTAAGTATCAAAAATTACAACAATATCCTATTTAGCCCGTACCCAGCTAGCAAAAATCGCTGTATTCGCAGTAAAATCGCTATAAAAAATCGATAGCAATCGCTTAAGATATCGTTGTGATTCGACAAAGAATAGTTTAAGAATCTACAGCTAAATGTCACCAGATTCTCTAGCGAATCTAAACGATTATATGACGAAAGCCGTAGCGCGACATCAGCGCGATATCGGTGCGATAGTTCTACTATATTTTGTGACCAGCAATACGATCTCGTAACTAAATAGCTACGAATGCTCTACGATAAAAAATTATAAAACAGCTGTTCGGTAAATATTTAAATTAATATTTATTGGAGCAACCTTAATTTCACATTAACAAATTGATGTATTCTATATTCTACTCTTAAAACAAGTTCACATTTTGAAAGCTCTTAGTCCCATTAGTCTGTAATAGCTGCTAAAGGTGCCACCGCCGGAGTCTTTCTGAAATTGCCAATTAATCATAAAAAATCTCTTCATCATAGTCATAGCAATTTATAAGTTTAAAGTAAACTTCTAGCGCAAATCACAAATCTTTATTGAACTAAAACTTACTTCGATCGTTGACTGACACGATCTGCAACTTTTTTAAAATAAGATCCGAATGCCAGCTCAAAGGTCTTTGAATCTAACTGACCACTGCTAGCCAACAACCCAAGCGAAGGAAAGCTACGTACAACCTCTGCAAATAAACCAAACTCTAAATTAATACTAGTTACCATTTAAAAAATGCCGTTGGCCATTTATTTGTATTTTAGTGTGATACCTTCAATGCCTTCCACAATGCCACTAAAAGAAGAAAAGTTGAGTTTTCCACGCTTCCCTTTAAAGCTGTACTTTACTCCAAGATTATCGTCCAGCAATTTTCCCATTACACGTTGAACTGCATCGTCTGATTTACTGCCACCAGTTCCAACCAAATGGTGCTTCTGCATACAATAAACAAATATTAACTTTACAAGTACACAAACTCATTGATTTACTTTGATTAAAATGACTACTTTAAAATGATTACGAGTAACTAACCAGGCTTGCTTTTCCTTCTATCGATAGCAAATATTCATTTAAATCTTCAAGTTGAATTTGAGAGGTCAGTGGAAGATCAAATCGATTCTTTAATTGATCAGATGAATATACTGCTGGTCCGGGATGAGATTTTAATGTTTCCAAAGATGCCAACTGGTTAGATATAAGGTTAAGCATCTCTCCATGTTCCCTAGCTGTTTGTGAAAGTGCCTCCAATTTTTCAATCACACCATAAAGCATCTCCTCCAGATGGTGAAGCCGGGATTTAATATCAGTGACTTCCAACGGATGCTCATTAATTTCCTCAACAACAATATTGCTACCTGAAGGAACCACTTTTTCCCGGGAATCTCCACCAGTTGATTGACCACCGGATCCAAAGCCTGTAGACACTGTAACATTTTCCTGATTGAGTAGCACCTCGTTACTGACCAATTTAATCGACCTTGTGAAGATTCCTTCTGTAGGTGGCACTGGAGGTGTTTTCGGAGTTTGGTTAACTACGGCCTGAGATGTTGGTATATCGACATTATCCAAATCCGATGTCACTGTAGCAAGCTGCAATTGCGATTTAGCTTCTTCATACGTGTCTGAGGGAGAAAATATACAAAAGAAAACCTGATGACAAGTAATTGATAGTATTATTCGTCAGGTAATATTCTAGCTTACCATAATACTGCAGAATCACTATTTTGCAGATTTTACAATTCTCCGGCTTTGGAACATCTGTATTCTTCAATGCCTTTTTGGTGTTTTTCTTTGGCCAAAGACAATGTTTTCCAGTAATCCAGTTTGTCCGAATAACCGCTACCACGTCATTTTCATCCGGAAACTTAACAATTGCGAATGGCTTCATTTCAGGGGAATAATCGGAAGGATTACCAGTTGGGTACTATCTTTGACAGGAAATGCAATGCACTTGGAATAAAACTTGGAAAGCTTCACACGCTTCAGTTTAGCACTAATACTGTCAACAATTGTTATGCCAATGGATGTGGAGTCCAGTGGATTTTCAAAAAACGGTGAAATATATCTTAATTTAAATCCAATTACAAACTCGCCGTTGCACTTGCAGGCTCCTAGTATTCTGTAAAATCTACCGCTTTTGTCAACAAAATAAGGATTTTCGCCCAACTGGAAATTATTAAATGTGAACTTTTGGTACAAAGTTCCGGTGCACTGTTCCTTGGCCACGTGGGTACTGGTCGGATTTAAAAACAGGTTTTCCTCCTCACTTTTGTCGATACTGAAATGCAAGCTGTTCTCTGTCAGACGACAGTGAATCTGTTGTAGAGGGTGTGAACCTGATGAAAGCAATCGCTTTATTCTGCCGAGTGAATTAAACCATGCACGTTGTATGACAGTTTATCCAGTCCGTAAATTTTTTTAAATTTTTGCACAAAATATATTAGCAGTTGTTCGGCATAATTAATTAGTTCCTGATTTTGATTTGGCGTGACTAAAATTCTGATAGCAACACTCAGAGAAATAAAATGATCATACACGTCTTCACTTATACGGCCGTGTAAAACATATGGACCGGTGTAGAGCAAGAATGTTCTGAGTTCTGTTGCTTTCCTGCGGCTAATTTCTGAAAACGATCGCGGTTTTCTTGCAAACTCGATGGGTACATGTTTTGCACACTCAATGTGGGCTTTAGATAATTTCTCTACTTCTCTCGGGGCAAGTTTGTACAAAGCTGGTTTGCCTTCAACCCAGAGCAGTATCAGTTTTCGCACCACACCAAGGCACACCAAGTGCATGTAATCGTATGGGAATTGATTGACCATGTCAATTGGCAAATTCTCCAAAATACTCCTTCCATTATGATGTTTCTTGTGCTGTTGGTTACGAAAACTACTATCGGTACGTTCAGGTGCACTTAGCTTGCCTAAAACACGACAATTATTAACTGTTTTCCCTTTTACCGTACACTTTCCACATCCATGAAAACCTGAGTGACCTTTAATGCAAGTTATCCAGGCACGTGCAGGTGCGTCGCAAACAAACGAATGTATCTGCAATGAGTACACATCTTCCTTGTACAAAACTCCCGTTGAAATTAAATCATTTAACTCATTTACAAACTCCGAAAGAAATTCATTGACGTCAAAGGGTTTTTTCTCTCCGCCATATATTCCGACCGGAAATATTGCTTTTGTTCCAGCTATGCATGCAAGGATAGGCCAGAAGTTGGTGTTTGAAGACTTGAATAAAGGGAGTCCATCGACGTTGAATTTTAATGAAATGGTCTTTTTGAAGGTCGGTTGCTGCTGCAAAAAGTTTTTAATGCCATTAGCAATACTAAAATGGCAATAGTGTCCAGGTGGAACAGATCGCAACGGTGTGGAGGTTGGAGTTGACAAGAATGTTCGGGCATCCTGAGGAAAATAATTATGACAGCCGTGTCTTCGAAGAATTTTTAGCAGATCCGATAGGCTTGCTTGGTTGGGTCTGTGCTTTAAACTCCAACTCCGCAGCTCATTTTTAAAGTCCAAAATCTCATTAAAAACACTGTATTCGGTCTGATGCGTTTCCTCCTCTTCACTACCACTTGACGCAGATACTATGGGTTTGTCACTGACCGGAAATAAGTCCGTAGAATAACCGGTAACCCTTGCAGCAATCTGTGCTGACTGACGGGTTGCCGTTAAACACTTTTTGGCATTGCCAATGCTTTTTTTATAATTCTTAAGATTATTTTTTAATGTCCTTAACTTGTGCCTTTTACTAATATCAATTAATTGTTTACGGGTTTTCATTTTGGTTTTTAATAGTTTTAATTCGCCTTCTATTTTTACTTTATATGATGCACATTTATTGGGAACATGAGTAATCATCTGTTTTAAATGAAAACTGTGTATATCGAGAAATCGCTGCGATATCGTACAAATAAGTTTACAGGAGTCAACTATTATTTTATAGTTACGATATATGTGCTATGCATGTACGATTTTTTTGCGATATCGTAGCGAAGTTGTTATGCATTTTCGTAACGACTAATCGCAAAGAGATCGTTTAAGCGATTTTCGGCGAATTGCTAGCTGGGTACTGATCATTTTAAAATTTAACAAACTTTCTAGCTTGGTTCACTCAGGTATTTATATTCCCCAACTTTCTGGGTTTTTACTTTTGGCACTATTTCAAGTATATAAAATACAAACACAATAGAACATTAACATAGTTATACAAAGCAATAAGTTTAAATTCACGATTAAAAAGGATTCAATGATGTATACTCTTCGTAAAACTACAAAACTTTTACCGTCTTCCAATTTTTATAAACGCAATTAAAAATTGTGCTAATTCACGTGTCAGTTTTAAAACAACATTAAATTGTACTGGATACATGGATACCTATGTTTTTAAGGTAACTGAATCCGACTTCACTTTGGTAGTTTGTGCTAAACTATATCCAGATTGATAACAGGGGAACTTTGTAAAAGTCTAACGTGTCCGCTGAAGCTGGCATGAATTGCTGTATTTCGTTTTTTCCCGAAGGTTTTCAAGGATGTGTACAAATTCCTAGTACAATGCTTGCTAAATTATTTCGCAATGCTGCTGACTATGTGCGGATGATTTACGTCATTCGGGTGGGCGTGCATACCCGGGGTTTCAAAATTATTATTTAAAATCTGCATTAAGTCGTTCTTACATTCAAAATCCTTTAGTGTTTGTTCTTTACGCTCAACTGCTTTTATAAATAAAGTATTTTTACATTATGGCCTGTCTTACAGTCTAAACTTACAATATTTGAATATGTTGTTGATGTGGGTTATTTTAATGGGATAATTTAATATGAAATTATTAAATATTTCATCCGTCTGCAAACCGCAATTCTACTGAATTTCAAAAGTTTGAATAGAATACCTTCAGCTTTCGATGATAATATATAATAAGCTCTTACTTCTTAAAACTTACTACTCGTATCGAATGCAACAACTCGACACAATATTATTATATGCTTTGATTTATAGTGCAAGTAATCAGTCGTTCGATCGGACTCATCAATCATCAATCCTAATGCAATTGGCTCAGTGATGGAATAATAAGTATTATATTAAAATTAAAATGGATCAATTATCCATGAAACTAGAGAAGGCTTGTTTGAAACGGAGGGAATGGTATAATGCCTGGAGAATTTTGTGAGAGCATGGCACAATTTGAGGAAAATTTGTATGAGAATGGAAAACTTTCTATGAAACAAGAATTTTGTAAAATGAAATCGAGAAAGTTTTGCAAAAATCTGGGAAGGTTTTGTTTAAAACTGGGAAATTATAATTGTACGAAGCTAGGGAAATATTTGTACTTATTAGAAAGTTGTGTTTATAAACGAGAAAATTTCAGTGCCAGTAATAATCCGGTATGGACCAAGTCAATCCAGTCTGCCAAGCATTGCCTCATTACCATCTTGGGGAAAAGAAGTCGCCTTCCTGCAAACTGCTCTGATCACAGACCTTATCCAGACTCCAACAAGTGCGTTAGTCACGTTACTAATGGAAAGGATACGACCACAATACATTAACCCAGTTGCTTCAGCAACATTTGAGTTCTTGGAGGAGTAGCATTTTTGCTCATCAGACATCCCAGTTTGAAAGCCTTTTATAGATTAGGAATTAGGATTAGGAAACGAATTAGGATTTTATTGAATAAAATAAATCTATCCGATGTAGAACCTTCAATGCAATTAATACATACAAATGAGTAGGCGCGTTTTTGTGAAAAAATTGTCCAAATTAAAACTACTATCAAAGGTAATGTGCAAAGTAATGATTAAGGATATTCATTTTGTTGTGTATAATTAACTCAATTGAGGATAACTACTGCTGAACCATGAATGCGTGCTTGCTAACAAATCAAGGATATCCTAATATCTTGTTGCGAATTCTTCCAACATGTACAAAAATGCAAAATATTTGAGCTTATGCGAGGATTTACAGTTCACAGTTAGCGTGTTAAATACATTAGTCTTTGTAGAATAAAATGTTTGCTCACTTGACATTACTTCCATTGAAGTGTTTTATACATTCATAGATAAATTTCTAAGCCAATTAAATTACTTAGTGGGTTTGACCTCTAGCTAAAAGAACAGACATAATTGCCTTTTTTAATTGCAGTCTTCAGCCCAAAATTTTCATTAATAAATCTTTGTTTATTGAAATGCGTCACAGCATTATCTTATAAACTGGAGGCGTTAAAATTCACCATTCTTACGCAGTGAACAACAGAATTGTATTTTCATTCCCTAAAATGCTGCATAGCCAAAACTACATACTGCACTTACCCATACTGTTCTGGAAGTTAGTGTGTACTTAAAAGTAACAGAACAACCGGATATGGGCTTATTAAAATATGAAACGTGGGTAACAATACAAATAACTGGAGTAAAAATCTGTGAATAAATACTTCAGTGTTTTTTTGCAGAGCTTACTAATTAATAGTGCTACACACCATGTAAATTATGTATACCTCCTATTCATAAACAAATTTTTAAACAGGTGTACAAACATTAGTTCACGCATTCTAAGAATTAATGGAAACAATAACTTCATTGTGCAATGAATTCAAAGCAATGCACAGCAGTTGTTACGGAATTGGCACTTTGACAACTTGTATTTTATCAACTCCACACCTATAAAAGGGGAGATTTTTTAGTATACCTATTCTATTCAGTTACTCTAAACTTCTTTAAAACAGTTACTTTAAGAAAATCCTTTATTCACGCAGGTTTCAATAAGTTTTAAGAACAAGTAGTATATTTTTACTCTAAACCGATAGGAAACCCGAAAAGGGTATATTTTTAATTAGCACGAAAGCGATTTAAAATTGCATTTTGTTCAAAGAAAACTATAATTTCTTATGTAATAGTTGCATTTCATCTTTAGGAAAATTAATTCTTAGGTGGGTTTTATATGAAGTAGATGAGATGAGCTTTAACTCATTTACCAATTTATAACACGGCGAACCTGTAATTCGCTACCTTCCAGTGGCTGGTTTCTTTCTGATCTCTGATGATTTTCATCTGGCTAGCGTTATCTAAACTTTCGTCCTTTGCTTAGTGTGATTAGTGCATTTTTGTTCAAACTGTTGGTTGCCCTTACTCTTTTAATTTGCAATTTTAGTCTGTGTATTTATAATATTTTCGAGTATGATAGTAATGGTTGACATTGAGGCCTAAGTTGGTGAAGAATACGACAAATAAATTGAACGCTACTGGTAATCTTTCACAAAAGTTGGGCTGTTAAAAATCTCTATTTTGGCATGTCTTCACAATTAAAGCAGTTAGTTTAAAACATAAAACCAAAGAGCGTTTTCTTGATGTTTGTTATACACCACCAGCACCCCATCCTGGGTTATTACGCTGGTTAAGTATACGTACTCCAGTTTTTTGTTTATTTAAAAAGATGTAATAAAAAAGCGAAATTGACGATGGTGCTGTCTATTTTCAATAGAGATTTTTGCCAATTGCAGTTAACCAAGTAGCATTCTGAAAAAGATACCTCCGGCTTGTTGGGGGTTCCATTAGCCGGAAGCAGTCCCGTTTGTCAAACTATAGGCTTTTTGAGGATCAATTTGCTTTGGATTTTATTTTTAGCTGTTCGAATTTTGAAATTGTTTTAATTGCTTCCTAAAATATAATAATACAGCAGCAATAATACCAGATGCAGGTTCTGTTGTCTGTATGAATTGGTCTCATTTCTGACTTGTGCAGTAGTACTTGGCTAAAAGTAAATATTCTTGTTACGCGGAGTATAAATAAATACTAACATAGTCTCAATAAATTCGTATTTTTGTACATACTGAAAAAATCACTATCGTTGATCGTTGTGAAATCGTTGATTTGCCAGCAAGCACGCATTCATTCATCAACCGTCGGTTGCTAACAAACGTACTACTCTAATCTATCATTGCCAAATAACCTTTGCAATCAGTTTACAATTGCACAAATTTGCACACAAAAACGTTCATTTACATGTAATAGTTGCATTCCAACATTTGGAATAAGATGTCTATAGTAAATTTCGTGAACTATAGATGGATTATGTTGACTCGACGACACTGAATTCTCAGTCTACTTTGTTTAAAAGAGATGAACTAAGCGACTTGCAAAACTAAGTGTATTTTTAGAGTAGAATTATTTTAACCTTTATGTCACATAAATTATGTGTCACCAATCTTAACTTGGCGCAAATACTAAGCATTTATAAACTAATAAGCAAGCATTTTCTTACATTACTGTCGCAGTTTAAGAAAGCACGAGCACAACCAACAAATTTTTAATTATTTTTGTAAAAGTGTAGGTCCCCTTAACAGTACCAATAATGCAATTAAATATCAATAGACGCATTTGGTAAGTAGTTAGTAGTATATTCACATTAATAGTTTACTCAATAAGATTAAGTTTGTTGCGTATCCCTGCAAAGATACAATGGCAAAAATACAAGTCTGTAACCTAAATGATAAATTTGTTTTGTTTGAGCTTCTTGAATTTTTAAATGGTTTTTAAGTGTGAAGTCTGTAAGTAAGTGCAAGACAACCTCTGTATTGCATAATCTACAAAGTTTGTTAAGATTCGAGTCCGTTTAAAATTTTCACGTGCCTGTAGAAGCCTTGTAGCATTGCAGATGCAACTCCATCAATCAAATTTTAGAGAAATATGGATACTATGATACAAAATATACATTTGTTTGTTGTTATCATATGCTGGAACATTGAATAACGGCATTATTTCAACTGATTTGTATTTTTACCACGCACTGTTTGGTTTGATGTTCACTTATCACCGATTTCAGCCCCTGTAAATATCCTAAAACATTTAGCTATGTTTACACGTTTTGAGCTAACTTTAAGATTGTGGCAGTTCCGCAAACCTGTGAGTCAAGGGGAAAATAGTTTTTGCCTTAAGATAGATGGATATATTGCCAGGTAGATATATGAAACTTAGATAGGTAAATATGTAAAAACGGCTTTGGTAAAACGTGCTAGGACAAATTATCGAATTTGCCTCCCTTTCGCTCTTGAATAAGTTGAACTGAGATTCAAAACTAACGTGGGCTTAATTAATTAATTGTTTCAACTTGCCTGCGGTTAGTGATTCAGTGATCAGCATAAGTAGAGAAATCTGCGTTTGCGCTAGCCAATGTAATATTTTAAAGCCAAGTAAAAAATAGAAACGCTTAATCTTTATTGTAATTTCTTAACACTTCAGTAATTTGAAAACCAATACAAATAATCACAAAACAAATAATGGGCTTTATATGATGTGCAGCCAAAGAACCAGAAATTTTATTATATTATATTTAAGGGTAATTAACAAAATATATTTTACAAATGCTTGGGACGTATGCGGATTTTTAACTTATAATATGTACAGCAACAGCCGTTCCACTGCATCTGCTACTTTGCAATACATTTACAAAATTTAAGCACATTTTTATTTTTAAATCTTACGATCTTATGCATTAAAATCGAAAATGTGTAAAACAGCCGATTGATTTGGTGGCAGAATATCACAAAAATTAATGGAAAGAATGAAAAGGAGTGGTTAATTTTTATGAATTTTTTAAGCATTTGAACGCCATATAAACTGCACTTGCACTTTCTCGGGTGTTGCAAGTGTACAGATATTTTACGTTTACTATTGGTTATGTACGTCATGGTATACAAATTTTCAACTTAATTTCATCGCAAAGTGATTTACTGTATTTCCATTGTTTCCTAGC